>SNQJ01S0050432.1:200640-214049 GCA_010110895.2 Picea sitchensis | reverse complement strand
TATGAACAATCTTTCTTTCATCCACTGAAAGCTATTTTACTGTTTAACCAATCTTGGAGAGCACTGTCTATTTGTTTATCATTTTGATGTCTGAATGCCATAAGTTGAATTGAGTTATCCCATTGATCCACCTTTACAAAATATAAAAACATTCATTTCTTAAGTTACCAAGCACCTTTGGTCTGCAACCACAAAGGGTTTCTTGGAGTGATAACAGCTGCTACGTGCATCCGTCTGAGAAGAATGGATTAAAATAAGGCTCCAAAGGCCCTTTTCATATTACTCATGAATGCCAAAACCATAGACATCCAAAAACATAACCCTAGAAGGTAAAACGCCAAAAGTCACGTGGGCCTTATGGGTAAGTTGGTGTAATTTGGTACCTCAACTTCCTAGGGTCGTAACTTTTTCATATGACCTCCGTTTTAGGCGTGTGATAGCTTGTTGGAAAAGTATTTCAGAGAAATACACATTATGTCATCAAACTCTAACTTCATCTATAGTCTGACTGTGGTGAGCCAAAAAGAAATGTTTAGGGCCCCAAAACAGCCTTGAAAGTACAACAAGATGTGCTGACATGAAAACATACAAAATAAGCTAGTTGGATTAGGCAAGAGGCCACCCGTATCCACATGGAGAATGTGTGGGGCTTCAGACAACCCCATAAGTGTAGAACTCACAATTATAAAGCAGTATAGAAGGACGTGTTGAACAAAAATGAACACGAGGAGCCAATTGGAATAGGTAGGTGGCCACCAATATCCACCTGGATCAATCCTCCCCCATTAGAAATTAATGGTATCCATTGCATTGAGTTTGCCCATCAGGTGAGGGAAATTCTGTTGGATTTGGCCTCGGGTGAACCACTTGCCTTGGTGTAGGAGTTTCCATGCCTTGACAACCCGTTAAAGCTGGATCCACTACTGGAGATTTCCCTTGACCTGTGTGTCCACGATCTGATTGGTGGATGATTTTTTCATGCAGTTAGGGTTGAGCTCTATTGGTGTCGGTTGTTCGACGATCTCAGAGGTGTCAAATAACGGTGGAAAATATGGCCGAAGGAGGTCCACATTGAATACTGGATGCAAACCAAGGAAGGGTGGAGTGTTGAGCTCAAAATCATTGCTACCCATAGCCTTGGTGATAGTGTAGGGCCCATCACAAAGTGGAAGAAGCTTATTATGGGTCCCGGTGAGACGCTCCTTCTGCAAATGTAACCAGACTTTGTCGCCAACCTGAAACTGGTGTGGTACCTTATGTTGATCATGGTACTGCTTGTACTTAGCATTGGATTTCTATGAAATCTCCTGGACCTGTTGGTGGATGTGTTGAATCTGCTCAATGAACCTGGTGGCATTTTTTATCGTAGACTGATCACAGGAAGAGTCTGTTTGTATGGTGGCAAGAGGAAGTGCCACATCAATGGGTCCCAAGGGTTGGAATCCCAGACCCACTTGAAATGAGCTATGGCCGGTGGAACTATGGAGAGCCTTGTTGTAGCTGTGTTGGACATATGGGAGACTCTCGTCCCATGTCCCCCTATAACTGCCCCGGGTGGAGGGGTGTACAATATTCCAGGGTGTATAGTTTTCATGGGGTATAAACACAGCTGAAAAAAATACCTCTGAATCAGGAAGATAATCAGGCTCCCCAACCAACAATCTCCCACTTGGAGACTAATAAAAAGAAATCCGCCATTGATGTACTTGATGGACTATGATCCACCTTGGACTTGGAAAATTTCTCATCTTCACCTTCATGCTTGAAGACCAACTAAAATTGAGCACGAACTTAGTTTCTCCCTGGTTACTCCCTTTGTTAACATGTCTATAGTATTCTGGCTAGTGTGTATCTTTTCTAAATTCAAATTTCCATCTTCCAAGACATATCGTACGAAATGGTACCTGAGTTATATATGTTTAGTCTTTGAATGGAAGGTTGAGTTCTTTGCAAGATGAATGACACTCTCGCTGTCATAGTACAACCTGCTATGCTATTGATTCTTTCCCAATTCCTCCATAAAAATATGTAATCAAATCTTAATAGCCTCTATAGCAACAAAATACTCTACTTCTATTGTTGAAAGTGAAACAACCTTTTGTAGTTTTGAAATCCAACTTACTTTTGTTCCACCTATAGTAAAAACATACCCTGTGGTGCTCCTCTTGCTATATTTATCACCTACCATATCTAAATCAACATATCCTTGTAGAACAATGTCTGAACCTCCAAAATAGAATTCATGAGTAGCAGTACCTTTCAAATAACTGAGAATCCACTTTACTTCCTCCCAATGTTCTTTACTTGGATTTTTCATATACCTGCTCACAACTACTGCATGTGCAATATTTGGTCTTGTGCAAACCATTGCATACATCAAGCTACCAAATGTTGATGAATAATGGACCCTGGACATGTATTCTATCTCCTCCTGTGTCTTGGGAGACATTTCCTTAGTTAATTTGAAATGGCTGGCCAAAGGTGTACTAACTGGTTTTTCATTTTGCATTCTAAACGTCTCCAACACCTTCTCTATGTACTCACCCTGAGACAATGTCGATTTGCGATTTTTCATGCCTCTTTTTATTCTCATACTAAGGATTTTCTTTGTCGCACCCAAATCCTTCATAAAAAATGAATTAGCTAATTTCTTCTTGAGCACATTTATATCCTGCATATTAGACCCTGAAACAAGCATGCCATCTACATACAATAACAATATAATATATCTTCCAATTTCTAGCCTTTTAAAATAAACACAATGATCATAATGACATCTACTATAACCTTGTTCTGTCATAAACCTGTCAAATTTCAAACACCATTGCCTTGGAGATTTCTTTAGGCCATACAACATCTTCTTCAACCTGCATACCAAATTTTTCTTCCCTTTGACCTCATACCCCTGTGACTGCTGCATATAAATATCTTCCTCCAAATCCCCATGGAGAAAAGTTGTTTTTACATCTAACTGTTCAAGATGCAAATATTCTACTGCCACAAGACTTAAAATAGTCCTGATTGAATTCATCTTAACAATAGGAGAAAATATTTCATCAAAATCTATACATTTATTTTGAGCGAACCCCTTTACAACAAGTCTAGCCTTGGACCGTTTTTTCCCTCCATCTTCTTCCTTCAACTTGTAAAATTATACAATGCTCTTTTTCCTGCAGGAAACTGAACCAAATCCCAAGTATGTTTATTTACCAAGGAACCCATTTCCTCTTTCATGCCTTTCTCCCACTTGTTTTTAGTGTCTACTTGCATTGCCTCTTCATAACATTCTGGTTCACCAGAATCAGTCAACAATAAATAATAGAATGAAGGAGAGTATTGTTCATGGGGTCTACTTAACCTGGTATATCTTCTAACAACATTTGCAGGAGTTTGAGGTACCTGCTGCTCTTATTGTTGTACATTTTTATTTTCTGGTACCTTTGAAATTTATTTTTCAGTGATCTCATCAAGCACTGTGTATTTTTGTTTTTGTTTTTCTTGTATCTTTCCCTGCAACTAATCTTTGTACATGACCTTCTCATTGAATATGACATCTCTACTCCTAATGATTTTGTGATTTTCATAATCCCATAAGCAATAACCAAAATAAAAAAACCATATCCAATAAAGATACACTTCTTGGATTTTGCCTCGATATTTGTTTTATTTTCTTTATCAATATGGACAAATGCTTCACAACTGAAAGTCTTCAAAAAAGAATAGTTTACCTTTTTACCCATCCATGCCTTCTTTGGAATTCCACCATTCAAAGATCTTGAATGTCCTCTGTTAATTAAGTAAAAAGAAATATCTACAACATCTACCTATAACTGTAAGGGCAACCCAACATGCAATCTCATACTCCTTACATGCTCCATGATTTTCCTATTCATCCTTTATGATACACCATTTTCTTGTGGTGTTCTTGGAACTATCTTCTCTCTACGAATCCCATGGTATGAAAAATAATCATCAAATTCCTTTCTGCAATATTCACCTCCATTTTCTTATCTGAGACACTTCAACTTTTTTCCTATCTCATTCTCAACCAAAGCTTTCCTTTTCTTAAAAGTATCAAAAACATCAAATTTTTGTCGAATGAAATAAACCCAAGTTTTTCTAGTTGCATCATCAATAAAATTAACATAATAACAAGATCCGCCAAGATATGATACCTGATCTGGTCCCCATATATCTGTATGCACAAACTCTAACCTTTCACTATTCTTTTCTTTTCTGACTCTGAGAAATATGACTCTCTTTTGTTTTCCATAAACACAATGGTCACATAAATCCAAATCAATTTGTTTAAGATCTGGAAACAAAATTCTTTTGTGAAGTATCTGCATCCACTTCTCACTCATGTGTCCAATCCTATGATTCCACAGTGTTGTATCCACTCCTGTAGAAGCTAAAAAGATAGAAGAATTAGTTTTACTAGTATATAAATACAATGTACCTACCTTCTCTCCTTTTTCTATCACCAGTGATACTTTGGTGACCTTCCATGCCTTATCTGCAAATATAGATATAAAACCTTCACTTGCCAACGAACCTGTTGAAATTAGATTTTTCCTTATATATGGAACATGTCTTACCTCTTTCAAAAACCATTGGTTTCCATTCCTTTTCTTTATTTTTACCTTTCCCATTCCAACAATTTTGCATGGTGCATCATCACCCAAATGAACCTGTCCAAAATCACCTTGAACATAATCTAGAAAATCTTTCTTATGGGGTGTGGCATGAAATGAAGCCCCTGAATATACTACCCAAGACTCATAAATATTATATACATAAAGAATCAAAGCATGTTGTAACACATCACATGTTACATTTGATTCTTGATTTTTCTCCTGTTGTCCATCTCTTTGTTTCTTTGGAGCTCTGCATTCTTTCTTCATATGTCCTTTCTTCCCACAATTCCAACACTCTATATTTCTCAGTCTAGATTTGGATCTTCCCTTCCTAGAATTCCTATGGTTCCCTGAGCCCTTTCCTCTATCATTTTGTCTTCCCCTATTCTCCATGTTTAATGCATTACCTGATGTCTCACCTATGATTTTTCATCACATTTCCTCACTAAGGATAACACCAACAACATCATCACATCTTAGAGTGTTTGAAACAAAGACAGAGTTACTGACAACCATGACCAAGCCATTTCAACTTTATGGAAATGAGCACAAGATTAGAAGATCCCTGAACTCATCATCAAAGTCCACTTTTACAGAACTTAGTTGATTAGTAACCGTATTAAATTCATTTAAATGATCTACAACAGACCCACCTTCTGACATCTTCATATTAAATAATCTCTTCATTATAAATACATTATTGGACGTCGAGGGTTTTTCATGTAGTTTAGTCAATGCGCCCATCAACTCCTTCATTGTATTTTCTTTTGAAATATTGAAAGCCAACGACACTTCTAGGCTCAGTCATATCGTTCCTAGTGCCATTATGTCAAGAACCTCCCATTCTTTGTCCTTCATGGCCATCGGATTCTTTTCTATTCCACCCAACGATAGGAATAGATCCTTCTGATATAAATAATCTTCCATCTGCATCTTCCATAACTAGTAGTTTTGGCCATTAAATTTCTCGACCCTAAACTTTCCACCTTCTGCCCTTGCTCCCACTCGAACCAAGAACCCTATTTTTCTGTGAGTTACCTTTCTCTTTGATACCAGTTTTTAGAAAACCAGGATCGCAGAACAATAAAATAAAAAATGTGGAAATAAAACACAGAAGATACACAATACAATATAGACACAGATATACGTGGTTCACCAAGTGTGGGCTACGTCCACCAGATAAATTTCTAGGTCCTTCCTTTTTATTATCCAACAAATGAAGGGATACAACCTACAACACACATGTTGTAACTTCCTCTTCTTTCTCTCACAATCTCCTCTCTCAGAATACAATATTCACAATGATGCATAGATGCAATACATTTCCCTATTAAAAGAGGGTTTCCTTATAGGGAAAAAAAGCCTAACATAACTTCTATCGTCATATCTGCGACCTTATAATGAACGATCCAGGTTTACTATGAATTTACAATATACATTTACAAGGAAATTTTTCCTTCGGTGGCTTCACCCCCGAACCCCCGCTAGGGGCCCACTTGTCCCCGGAGCCCCCATCCAGGGGGATGATGCCTCTGGACCGCACAGGGGGTAAATCCCCCCCTACAACCCCCCCGCGCATGAAAATAAACACCTCTGAATCAAGAAGATAATCAGGCTCCACAACCAACAACCCATGAAGCCCCAACTTCATTCCAAAGGCAATTTTCACCAAACAAAGAGTGTAATGTGGTTTCCACGATGATTCCCACATGCACAACACCTCGGGCACGTGAGAATACCTTATGGAAACTAAAAAAATTAGCGCTCCCTCTTAGCAAGGGAGGTATTCTCACCACACTCCACAATCACCTGGAAGTAACTTTGTCTCTCGCACTGGATCTGCTACCACAACTGCTCTCCAATACATCTGATTGGATGCTCCCTCTGTCACCAAAGTAATTCCTACTCTCCATTCCTCCCACCTGATTGCATCCTCGATCACTGAAGAAAATCTTGTTGTTTGGAATGATCCCATCTTGGAAGATTACCTACTCCTAGAAGCCTCTCACTCATGAGCATCCTGCCTGGCCATCTCAACCCATGACACCCTCATGAAAGTCTTGGAAGATGCCTCTCTCCCATATGGACCTAAAGGTTGGCTCCCATTGAAAAAATGACTCTCCCTCTGAGCCTTATGACTCCCTCTGAAGTCAGAATCCCTCTAAATCCACTGACTCCCTCTGAGTCTACACAACCTCTGGAGCTACGTCGTCCCTGACCATTGTCCTTTGAATAGTATTGGGAGTCTACTCCTCCCTAGTGTATTATGAGGATTGAATCCCTTTAAGCTATGGATCCCTCTGAGACTATACCACTGTTGGATATACCTACTCCCTTTGTACCTGTGTTTCTAGTGGGACCACCTACCTCATTATTGTTGGATCTATCTTCTCCTCCTCATATATCTCTCTACTCCTGTTGGTCAATACACGGATAGGTTATCCCCTTAACCTATATAGGTTTCCCTCTCTAACTCCAAGAACCACTGCTAATTTGAAGCTAGATCCTTTGGGAATCCAATAACACTTGTCCATCCCGAAACAACACTATATATCCCTAATCCTCAATCATTGAGGCTGAGAACATAGTGTTGGAACCCATAGTATATTTTCCACTCGTAACACATCACCTGACTCCATCTAGAATGACACTATACCAGATCCCTATACTTCATACATGGTCCTCATACCAAGCTCCACGTACATACCCGAGTCAAACACTGTGAATATCTCAAACAAATCATGTGCCCCTGTCATGTGCTGGTGGTTACCACTATATAAGAACCATGCAATCCTCCAAGGAAAGCATCTTTCTTACCCAAGTCACGACAATCCAATAAAATTATTCCCAATTCCATCATCCAAGTCATCCCTAGAATCTAACCAAGTCTCCTCCTAGATACAATCAGTCCATAGTCTGCCAAACCCTCGAAACATCTCTCGTGCACAAATCCCCTCAAAAAATGGTTCCCAATACCCGGGAAGACCTCTCAATGTCTATGCATATGCGGAAATTTATGTTGTGTTCTCTCTCTGAAAAATCCCATGATGCAGATGGACACATTGTCTAGTCCACTCTAGACCTCCATAAATCATCTCTACAAGTGTCCTACTCCTAGGTCAAAAACCTCATACATTGTCATACCTCAATAATGTACAAATATCCATCCTGATGAAGAATTTATCTCATCAACCTTCCAGACATCTGAATCTATCTCATATGTGTCAAAGCACTCAAGTTGCACCCATTGCATCTCACTATGACTAGTCATTGGAAGTCCACCAACTACATTGGAAACTTTCCACACAACATATTGTTGCGATCCAAACTCTCCACCAATCCACCAAAACCCCAACCTGCCACACCATTGAGCTGTAATAGTCTACAAATCCTTCTCTGGATGGTCTTCTCCATGTATCAAACTAGATACCATCTAACCCATTTCCACCTGCAACTGCCATTGTATCTCCCTCTTAGAGCTAACTCCTCAAAACTACTACAACTCCCTCATAGAGTTGTCACCTATGACCTATCCAGAATAAGAACAAGAACAAGAACAAGAACAACACTCTTCCAGCGTTGCATCCAAAAAATGTGTCTCAAGATGATCCCAAGCTCTGAAACCATGTCAATTTTCACATGGAACTATATGTGACTAATTTTCAGATCTGAAAATTGCTTCGTAGTGAGCTAAAAGTAAAACCATAGTTGTTATCACTGAAAATTTTACACTAAAAATATATGTAGTGGAAACAACAAGATCATAGATGAATCATAAACACATATATGAGACACAAATTTATGTTCTGTAACCTTATTAATTTCATAAATTCTTAGGGAAAAAGAATCCCTCCCAACCAATACAAATCCACAAAAATATGAGGACAACCTTGTCCTCCAATAACTAGGTAGTATTGTTCCTTGACCACATCCACACAAAAATCCCAAGTGGGCTTGACCCCATATATTCCATATTCCTCTGTGGAACATTGTTCCCAGTAAGTTTCCCACCAATGTTTGACATTGGGGAGAACCTTGAGGAGTGAGAAGGTGATCTTTTCCCCGTCAGAAGAATTTTTAACAGAGAAATAAACTTCTAATAGATTAAACCATTTTTCTAGGGCACCGCATCTATCTGACCTTCAAATATGGGAATATAAAAAATAACTTGTACCTTGAAGGGAGAGGTTCCTCCAAAATGGCCGCTTGATGAAGATGCACATGTTTCTATTGACAGGCATTGAAGGATGTGTGGAAAATTCTCCATCATTTCATCCCTCTGTAGCATGAGATCTTGCTCAAGCAATAGGTTAATAGAATCTTCTGCTCCACCATTTTTCTTTTATGTCACCATCGAGGGTTTCTTTGGTATGTGAGAGTGATTGTCCTCAAGAGAGACAAGATTGAAACCCAACTGGATATACTCGGACCTAGTTGGGGATATGCACTGAGAAACGAACAAGAGCAGCCTGCTTTGATACCATTGATCTAGATTATTTTTAGAATGAAATGAAAGTAGAGATATTACAGTGAAATACTCATGAAAATTTCCAAAAACAGAGAAATACAACAATACTTGATTTCTATTAATGAAATAATTGTAAGAGACTGTAAAAATACAGAGTGCAAGACTTGCTAGAATGGTGGTAGCTTTATTTCTAAGAAGATATGTGACAGCTACGCTCATTTTCAATAAGATTATTACAATGACACTCTGAAGGAATTTTTATGATAAACATGAATGCCAAAACTCTACACATCCAAAAACCTATTCCTAGGAGACGAAACGCCAAAATTTATGTGGGCCCCGTTTGGGTAAGTTAATACATTAAATTTCTAGGGTCGTAACTTTTGCATACGATCTCTGTGTTAGGTGTGTGATAGCCCGTTGGAAAGGTATTTTTGAGAACTGCGCATTGCACCATCAAAATTTGAATCTGTTTACAGTTTGACTCTGGAGATAAAAAAAAAAAATGTTTAGGGCCCCAAAATGAGCTTGGAAGTACAACAAGATGTGCTGACATGAAAACATACAAAATAATCTAGGTGGATTAGGTGGGAGGCCACCAATATCCACCTGGAACATGTGTAGGGATTAAAACATCCCTGGAAGTGTAGAACCCACAATTACAAACATGTATAAAGTAATGTGTTGAACTAAAAAATGACAAGAGAATCCAGTTGGAATGGGTGGGTGGCCACCAATATCCACCTGGATCACATCATGTTACAGGAAAACATGTATTTAAGCGATATTATCTTACTTGAACCGAAGAAGATGTTCCATGACTGGGAGTTCATCAATATATATAAGATTGGTAGATCTGGTGGAATCATCACTTGTTGGAATTTTTTTTTTTTTGTTGTTCTAATTCTTAGGATACTGTGTTAGGTCTGGGCACAACCATCTTCTCTGAAGCTCTAGGAGAGGCTTACACTTTCATTAACATATATGGTCCATACCAGAAATCGCGTACCTTTCTGGGACACTCTCTTCCAGTCTAATATTCTTAAAGTCGACAAGGTCATACTTGACGATGACCTTAATTTTTCTATTGGTGAGGATGAAATTTGGGGCCCTCACACACACAAGGACAACTTGTTGGATTAATTTATCAAAAAATTGGAGGATTTTTTTTTTTTACATCATTCCTCATAGACTCAACCCTAATTGGAGGAATATGTGCTTAGGCGACCAATGTATAGTCAAAAGACTAGATCATTTTTTGGTTAATGAGGGCATATTGAATATTGCAAACAACATCAGACAATGGACTGGGTTGAGAGGGGACTCATACCACTTCCTAATTATTATGGAACCATGTTTTGGGAGAGCCAAACCTCTGAGTCCATTCAAATTTAATACTTGTTGGCTTGACCATGAATATTATGTACATATGGTAAAGACTTAGTGGAAACTTTTTGACGAAACCAACAATGTATCTACATGTATACAATTCCATGAAAATATTAAATGCATTAATACATCCTCTTTGGCATGGTCCTTGGACCACTGGAAAGAACATGATGATTCTCTTTCTCATATTGAATGGGACATTTCCAATTTCCATAGAGCATATCTAGCAGGCTGTGAAACTAAGGCTCACAGTGCAAACCTCTCTTTGTTGGAAACCAAGGAAAGAGATATTTTGCTGGAAAGGGAAGCCACCTGACATCTCAAGAGAAGAACCATTTGGTTCAAACAGGGGGATGAAAATAAAAATTTCTTCCATAACTTTGTAAGGAATAGGCACCACCTGAATACGATCACTCATCTACAAAACGATCATGGAGACTCAATCAGTGGGCATAATAATATCGAGGAACTCGATGTTGAGAATTTCCAAAATATTTTCCATGATTATAATCAAGTATCGATGGCTCAACTCATCAATATTATCAATATCTTCCCATCTTTTGTGACCTATGAACATTATCTCTCTCTTCAAGAGGCTGTTAGTGAAGCATAGGTGGATGAAGTTATTGCATCTATGCAACAGAATAAAAGTCCTAGTCCGAGTGCTTTTCAAATTGAATTATATAACAATTTCATTGATCTCCTAAAATATGATATTACTGGTGTTTTGGAAGAAACTAGGTCTAGCAGCCACACCCTTGCAACATTTAATTCAACGTTTATTAGTCTTATTCCAAAGGTGGTGTCACCAAGCATCATGAACAATTTATGTATGATATCCTTATATAATTGCATATATGAGATTATAGAAAAGGTCATTTTTGGTTGCATCAAAGGCACCCTATCAGATGCAATTACAAAAGAAAAAATTTCCTTTCTATTGGATCATCAGATCCACGATGCTATTGGCATAGTGCAAGAAGTGTTACATAGCCAAGACTCTCAAATATACAACTTCCATCATCAAATTGGACATATCGAAGGAATATGATTGTGTCAACTTGATGTACATGATGTTAGTACTTCTGCAAATGGGTTTCCAATTACATATTGTTAACTGGATCATTCCACTATGAAATCAATTTCCTTTTCCATCCTTATAATTGGAGCGACTTCTAGTTTCTTTTGGCCCAGCAGGGGGCTTCCCCCTTGCGCCTTTATTGTTTCTTTCGGCCCAAAAGGGGGCTCCCCCCTTGCGCCTTTATTGTTTCTTCTGCTTTTCAAAGGACTGAGTCATCTTATAAATCAGGAAAACGATGGGGGTTGTTTTCAAGGGATTCACATTGGAGGTCGGATATATATATCCCACTTATTGTTTGTAGATGGCATCCTCCTATTTTTGAATGGTTCATGCAGAGATATTATTAAGATGAAATCCATTCTAAACATATTTTTTGAGGGTACGGGTATGATATTCAACTCTCTAAAATCATCCATCTCCCACCTTAATATATCAAGGGATCAATAGGAATGGATCTCCTCTCAATTTGAATTTCTGGTGGTGGACATAGAAGTGGGATTAAAATATCTTGGTTTTATTTTAAAGCCAAATTATTATTCTATCAGGGACTCGATGTGGTTGGTGGCAAAGGTAGAAAAAAATATCAATTTGTGGTGCAATCGTTTCCTATCTAGGGGGGGTCTTCATACTCTAATTAAATTTTTCCTCCAAGCCATCTCGATTTTTTGTATGTCTATTGCTTATGTGGCTAAAGGTGTTCTTAATTTGATTAAAAAAATATGCAACAATTTCTTGTGGAAGAATAACGAATTGGGTTCCACTTTTAATTGGATCCACTGGGACAAACTTGCTCTTCCCAAAGCATTGGGAGGATGGGGTTATAAGGAATTACATTCATTCTCTCATGCTTTAGCTTCCAAAGGATCATGGAGGATTATTACTAATGAGGACCTATGGACAAAATTTGTTACACAAAAGTATATACACCCTCTTTATGTAGTGGAATGGATTCGTAAGCGGAACAAAAGCCAATAATATATCCCATATTTGGCGTGCATTACTCTCAACTTCATATGTTATTGGAGAATGACTATCTTGGAATATCGGTTCAGGTCATAAAGTTTGCATAGGACAAGATCCTAATATTTTTTGTGATGGCTTCCATATCCTCCCACCCCATATGATCACCCATTTGCATGATAGATGCATTTATTTTCTGGTACATATACAAGACCCCACTGCTTTTACAGCTAATAACCAAGTCTCGTATCAGGTAGATATGCTTGGTTTTCATGGAGAGGATTCATGATTATGGTTATCATACATCACTTCTATTCGATGCAGTCATATCTGCATCTCTCATAAGACAAACTCCCTTATATGGACCCATAATGAAAAGGGTGGTTCTTATTCACCTAGCTTGGGATATACAGTTCTTAGAGAGGAGGAAGATCACCTAGATCCCCCTGACTGAAACGATCTCTTATCAAAACTCAATTGATTGATGAAAATACATTTATTATTATGGATGGCTTGGAGGGGGTCTTCAGGAATTTGATCCTAAACCTTTTGACATATGATTTTTTTCATATTTACAAGTATTTTAAGGTCCACATATGTAATCCACTTATGTTGTTGTATATATCTTTTTTAGATATACAAGATATTTTTTCATAGACTTAGGAAGAATACCTAGAGTTCACTGATAGGATCATAGATGAGTTGTTTATATGGTGTTTTGTATACATAAGAAGGAAAAATTGATAGTTTGCAACATATATACTTACCTAGAAGAAATACTTGAAGACTATGTACAATGTGGTTTATTAATATAATGAACTGCTTTTTCTTTCCGAAGGAAATATATATATATATATATATATATATATATATA
>SNQJ01S0050432.1:172476-195472 GCA_010110895.2 Picea sitchensis | reverse complement strand
AGTGTTGAAAGATAAGAGTAGAGTCTTTAGGATATAAAAATTTAGATGCATTTTTATTTGAAATCTGTCAGAAAATAGAAGTTTGTTACATACCACTGCAAATTTTGAAATATACAAAAAAAACAAAGTGTGTTACATATAAATTGGAATTTCAATGCATTTGTCATGTAGACTGGGATTGGGGCTCCTGCAAACCATTAGAGAAATATTTACAAGAAACAGGATTGTGGAAAGAAGATAGAGTGCAACAACTGCAAAAGAAAATAAGTGTTTGCCTATACATGTTTATTTAAGAAAGTGGAATAACTGGGTTGAGAAACAAAGAAAGATGGGATAAGTAAAATTACAGTGAGGGTACATATGAGAGCTTTGGCTATTTGGTTGCGGCTGCCCTTTCATTGATGTCGGCGACGACTGCGGTTTCAAGGATGTTATCCATGGCTGTTGGAATGCTGACAACTGCCTGTTGTCTTTCGTTGGCAACCTATTTCAATTTCCTTTCGACCCATTCTTCAATGTATGCTCTCATTGGGGTTACATTGATCTCATTCCGGATCTTGATGTTGAAAAGATCGTTTTCTAATTCCTAGAAGTCGGTAGAAAGATTAGAGAGAGCCTGATGAATTTCCTCATTATGTACTGTATATTTGACTAGCCAGTCATGGATGTGCGATTGATCAAATTGAAGGATGTTGTAAACATTTTCCAGAGAGAAGGTCTTCAACATAGAAACCTATTTATCGAACTCTTCTCTGGTTAAGGGCAAGCAGTTTGCAATTAAGAGGGGGTCTTGGAAGTCATTTGTTTTCCCGGCTATGTCTATATTTGATAACTTTGTGAATAATTTATCTTTCTTCGATATGACTTGTTCACATGACTGAACAATGAGATGTAGGTTGTTTAATTTTTCTTTCCAACATGAATTCAATTGGTCGATCGGGTTTTTGGATGGAATATCTTCTTCTCTTCTTTTTGTTTCTGTCATATTGTTGACAATCTTGCCAAAAGGGATGACCGTTTTTAAGAAGAAGTTTTCTTCATCTTTTAATTCAGCTTGCAAAAGCTCGAGCAAGCTATGTGCCCTAGTTCCAAGGGAAGCGATGATTTTTTATCTTTTCCAGGCATCAGTAACCGGTTCCATTCTTTTTGTGATATTGTTTTCCACATATCCTTTACAGGATGCGAGCAGGGTGGAGGGTGCTTTTACCTTGGGTGCAGGGGTGCCAGGCATGGCTATTGCCAAAGGATCGACAAGCAATGGCATAGGAAAGAAAGCGTCTTCCAATTCCTTGACTCAGTCCTTCAGTCTGGCATTGTGGGTCTCCATGCGTTCAATGGAGTCATGAAGTGCTTCTCCGGTGGCGGTGTGAATTTGACATATTTGGGATGGCCGTATGTTGGCAATGTCAACCTCTGAACAAGATTTTCCTTTGATATTTTTAACATTTTTTTTTTGAAATATCAATTTTTTGTTCCGGCTATCAAAAACAATGCTCTGGAACACGAAGGATTCATCTTCGTCAAAAATTTTGGCAACGAATATGTCCATTGGATGGCTATGGTGGATGGCGTCCTCAGGTTGATCAAAGAAGGGGAACATGGCATCCAGATCAGTGTCAATTTCCATGTTCTCACTCTGAATTACCGGGTCTTCTGCCTGCCCCACATTTTTTTTTTCTCTTCTTCTCCACTGGAAGATTGTGAGAACTATCAATTTTAGAGTGAGGAGGGTCGTTATCTCCTCCTTCGTTTGAAGAATTTTGGGTTTCTTTGTTGCTATGATGGGTCGTTCGAGCGATGGTCCGGGATGTTGTACTTTTTGGAGTGGTATTTGCGTATTGAACACTCTTGTCACTTGGATCTTTCCCCTGTTGCATGTACAATTTGGTGAAGCTTTGCACTATCTCTACGTCGTCGGCATCAAAGGCAGGCCCGTGACTGTCTCTGTTTTTGGGCAGGTGTTTATTTACAAAACAATCGCCGAGGTGAAGTGAATGTAAATGTTGTCTAAAAATATCATAGGGGTCTAATCCTTTTATATGCTCAGCATATCTGAGGTTGGAGATACTAAAATGTGCTGCTAAATCATCAAATTTGTTGATGTTTTTCAACACGAACTCCCCTATTTTCCAAGGCATAAGAATGAGCTGTTTTTTTTTCTTCCTTTGGAACAGATGGAACTAGTAGCTATATTGACATGCTACTTCTGCAATAAAAATTATGTCTGTAATGTGACATGGAAGGAGAGAAGGTTGTTCCGTGGAGCCAATTTTTTTTATGATAGTGTAATTATCCAAATGTTGGACTGTTCCCTTTTTGTCCAAAAAATTAGTTGCATGTTCAGATAAGCAGGGAGCATTTTCTCCTAACAAGAAAAGTTTGAAAATGAACGGGAAGCCATTAAAAACCTCATAAAAATAGTGGGAAGCCTTGTGCTTCCACAAGGCCTGGTACCAGAACATTACTGGGTGGAAATTGTAGTTGACATTCTTGGACAGAGACAGTTGCGGAAATCGACAGGAATGTGTTATTGCAAAAACTAAATAGGATGACATATTAAATTTCTTTCCCCTTTTGTAGCTTGACAATTGGGAAGAGATTTCATAAGAAATTATCCTTCCCCAATCAAAAATGGCTTTTTCGTTGACTCTGAAATACAAAATGTAAAGAGCCATGTGGGAAACAATAGCTATGGATTCCTATCTCGTTATTCTTGTAAACAACCAGACAATTTCGTGAAAAGGATTTTTAAATGAACTAACCTGCATGCTTGTAATATCTTCAGGAACTAGATCCGGGTTTTCCAAAAAAAGGGGCAAGAGGTCCAATCCATTATTATGCTTTGCTAGGAACTATTTGCAATCTTCTCCTTTGAACATCAATGTTGGCTCAGGTAATTTCAACATCTGTCGAAAGAGTTGAGGTGACAAAGAAATAGAAGAGCGATCATGCAGTGGAATAATTATTTTCTCTGCAATAAATTTACTGACGCACCAAGAGGCCAGGTCCTTACAGTCAAAAACCTCAGGGAAACAACTTGCATGAGCAATCCCAGAGGTCCAAATTACTTGGTTCTCTATGGAAGAGGTTGAGTAATAAGAAAATGTCTTGGACCAGTGGAAGTTATGGTCGTGATGGCCGAATATGTTCACTGTATCTCGACAGAACTGGTGTGGAACTGATGCCATAGGTTTATGAGAAGGTTTCTTTGCTGCAGATGATGGTTTAAATGAATAGTCACAACGAATAATGTAACTTTTTGCTAAATCTTGGTTAAATGCTTATGAATGGGAAAGCTCCTCGAGCCTTTTGCTGATTAATGACAATCGATATTGGTGGTGCATGATGAACTGTTAGGAGTAAAGTTTATTTATTTCATATTTAGAAATGCGAAGGTGGCGGGTATGGTGAAGAGAAATTAAGAAATGGAGGTTTCTTGAACGTGCAAAGGCCACATGGTGTGAAAGGGATTTCATGATTTTGAAATGAACACTTGGAAGGGACAATATAATCTCCCCGCAAATTTTGGTTTAATGCGCATGAATATGAGATTTCCTCGACCCTTTCGCCCATCAATGACAATATATATGGTTTCTGCATGGTGGCTTGTTAGAATTAAATGCCAATAATTCCATATTTGGAAACAAGATATGTCTATTTATATAGAAAACTTTATATTTTCTTTTATTGTAGAGAAGTGTGAAGGTGACAGAGACGGTGGAGAGAAAGGAAAGAATGGCAAGTTCTAAAAAGAAGTTGGACGTGATTCAAAAAAGGGTTACGGGGATAGTCAGGAAGAGATCATGAAGGGGGAGTTCAATGACCGGTTTGTATATTTGCGAAATTTCGGCAAAATGGCTAAGTATGGAATAGGGAATTTATAATTGCATGCGTAGCAATAAGATCTTATATTTAATTGCCAACTGCTAATTCGAAAAGGACGTCGACACAGAAAACGACTACGAACTGAATATTTCTTCAACCCGACAAAGGGACGATTCCCTAAAGAAATTTGAACAAATGGTGAAGTATGGAAAGCGGACAGATGGGATTCAAAATGGGTTGACAATAGTTCCAATAAATATGCGAGGAAGCGGTGGTTAAATTGTATTTCTTGAAAGTTTTCAGCGCAAAAAATGTGCATCACAGAAAAGGGCATGATAGGTGGACCGTAATATGGAAAAGGGTAAAATTTCACGTTTCAGAATTTTTGAGTGCAAAATGTGTAATTCGGAAGAGATCATGAAAAGGGCATGATAGGTCGACCATAATACGGAAAAGGGCATGATCTAAGAATGGTTTCAAATTTGCATATCTGTCAATTTTTATATAGCAGAGCTACGAATGCTGTTTGGAGGTACTGGAAAAGTAGAGGTGCATTGTTGATGCAGCCAGCAGGGTCCTCCTATCAATTTCTATATGGCGGAACTCTGGGTGGCAGTTGTGGGATAGGGAACAATAGAGGGTCAATTTAAAGAAAGGGGAAGCGGTGGTTGGAAACGCATGAATTGGGAAAATAGAATGTTGGAAGACATTTTTCGTAAGTGCGAATTGGTTTCAAAGAAGCCCCATTGTTGCAAAATCATGATCTACTAGTTATCAGGAAATGTGTTGTTGAAGATTACATGTTATTGCAACTTGCGCATGCATTTATGTTCTTGATACATTATTCCATGACTGTAACATACCAACTGAAGTAGTGAACTTTGTTTTGTACTAATTAGCATTAAAACTTAATATTTGCATCTCTAAAAACAAGAAGAACGATTTTTCTGGAACATTTTACATTGGTATTAGTAAACAAAAGATCGAAGAAGTACGAGAGCACCGAAGAATGCCAATTAGAACATGCTTGAAACCCAGAAAAGTGGCAGAGATGAAGAGTCCAAGGCCAAAATTTCGTAATAGCAAATCCATTTAAAAAAATAAGAAAAGTATTGAGTACTGTACATCTATTCTTAGAAATTGGATCCAGTTCTTCGGTTGAAAACATTGAAGGTATTTGTGACAAACACAGGCACAGGTTCTGCAGTATGTAAGATCCTTGGAGTTTTCTCCTTGATTAATCATCCTCTGCTGAAATTAATATTTTTCAGAAGCTTTGCCTGAGGAAGAAGATGAAAATGGTTGCAGGGCAAGTGGAATAGCCCTTAGTTGAAACTAGCTCTTCATAGTCGAAAATAATTCAGTAGTACATCTTGCACGTGAAATTATAGAGGCCCAAATTAGTCCATTTTGGGCAGAAGGAGATGACTAGTAGGAAAATGCATTGCAGCAACGAAAGTTTTGCACCTGATACCCGAAAATGTTAAACAATATTTTTTTGGCTTGAAATATATCTCTGGATGCATCAACATATGATTTCTTTACAGTCAAACTCTTCTACCCAGAACAGACTAATTTGGAACTCTGGAATTCCTACTTTGGCGGTGTAAAGTGGTTGTTGCATTCACTATCCATTTTTTTTTCTTTCTGAAACTCTTTTTGGTGTTGTCATGACCACGATCACCGAGCCGGGAAGGTCCGTTCATTATGGTTCATTTCAATTTGGGCCCAGGAGTGGGAATATTTTCTGCATTGCCATCATCCATTGTCGTATCATCGTCCATCATATCCTCTTCTTCTGGCTTGGAATTCATGGCATAAAGTTCTACGACAGGCATGACTGCAAGTGGGTAGTTTCTCTGAGCAGCCAAGGTTGGCATCAAATTTTTTGGCTTGAAATATATCTCTCGGTGTACCAAGGGACCATCTCGTTTTTTTCTCGTGGACGGAGAGAGATGAATAGTAAGAATATGCCCTGGAATAGTGGAACCTGTGGCCATTATGCCCCAATGTGTTGACTATGTGTGGAGAGAACTACTGCCACAAGTTATTAAGAATTTTTGTTTTCTCGAGATGATGTTTTAAATGAAAATCGGGGAGGGATAATATAAGCTTCTACAAAGTCTAGTTTAATGCGTATCAATGGAATATCTCCTCGAGCCTTTCGCTGATCAATGACAATTTCCAGGGTTTGTGTGGAATGAGCTGTGACCATCATAGGTCACTAATTTCACAATTAGAAAAAAGTGTGAAGGTGGCGGTGACGGCGAAAAGACATTAAGAATTAGAAATTTCTTAAAATCACCAACTCGTTGGCGGACAAAAAAAAAAGATTGCGTCGCCTTTCAAATGAATACTTGGAAAATATAACATGCTTGTGCACAAATCTTAGTTTAATTCGTACTAATGACAAATCTTCTCCAAAATTCTGGACATTAATGACAACTGTAACGGTTGCTGTAGGATAGCTACTAGCATTAAAGCTTAATTATTGCATATGGAAAGCGGTCAGGCCAGTTACAAAAGAAAAATGGAAGAAGATATACCCAGGAGACGTGAAGGCCCGATGGTTCTCTGCCTGGCGGACGGGTTCTCGACCTGGCAGGATGAAAATTGAGCCTCTATTGTTCTGTGTCCTACAAGTAGCACCTACACTTCCGCAAGATACAAAATGATAGGTGGACTTGTGGGTTGGTTGGTTCAACATTGTGGGCTGGCTGGTTAAACATGTACTTTTATAAAATATGGAAATTAGATTGTATAGAACATATCTGAATCCGTGATTCCATACTTGGGCACTTTTTGTTTCGCGCGTTTGCGGCTGACAGGTTGAAAATTGAGTATCTTTTGTTCCGTGCCCTACAAATAGCACCCACAGTTTTGCGATATACAAATTGACAGCGGGATTTGCGGAGATGAGTTTCTATATAAAGTATAGACATGAGATTTTTTACAGCATATGCAGATCGCTTATTCCATACTTAGGCACTTTTTTGATCGCGGGTTTGTGACCTGGCGGGTTGAAAAAATACTGAATATTGTTCCATGTCCTACAAATAGAATGCAAATTTCTGTGATATACAAATTGACAGCACAACCTATAGGTTGCTTGGCCGAACATTGCATTTGTATTGTTCTAGAACACATGCAGATTCTTTGTTCCCTTTACTACAAATAACAACCACATTTTCATGATATACAAATTGACAGGAGGACCTATGTGTTGCTTGGCTGAACATTGTATTTCTATTGTTCTATAACATATGTGGATTCCTCATTCCATAGTTGGGCACTTTTTGGATCGCGGGTTCGTGGCTTGGTGGGCTGAAAATTAAGTATCTATTGTTCTGTGTCCTACAAATAGCACCTACACTTATGCGATATATGACGCAGCCGCACTCCTCGGAGCATGTCCGATTACTCAGGATCTTCTCCTCTTCTCGGCCTGAAGAACTTCTAAGGTTCTTCTATTTCCCTGTCGGGAAATCTGCACCCACAGTTCTCTTCTTGCGATCCCCTTTCTTGAATTATCGGGGAATCAGAACTCGTGACTTCGCGAGTTCAAAGGTCAAGCACTGGGTTCTGGAATCCCCGAGACCCGATATGTCAGTCAATGCTGACTTTATCTTTCCTCTATCGGGACTTCACTCTATCGCGACTTCGCTACTCGCGACACCAAACACTCGGGTTTTCCAACCCCCGATACCCGATGCGCCGAAACGCCAATGCGCATGTGCGTGGACTTTTCCACGGTCACGTCTCCCCGTCGAAACTTCAGACTTCGCGGGATCGCGAATCCTGTCATCCAAGTTTCGGGACTTCTTGCTGTGAGATCCCGATATGATATGCCACCTGTTCTCCACTCGCCAAATCCAGTTGTGGCCCACACTATTTACTCACCCGTCGGAATATTGTGTATCGCTATATCGCGACTTCCATTGCGGAGATTTGGAGTCTCGACTCATGAACTCTCGATATGTCGATCCACGAGTAGAACCAATGCTCCTCGTGATCCTGATCAACGACACCGTCCTCCTGAACCTCAAACCTTTGGGGAATGTAACACCGTATCTCCCCTGCAACTTTCCAATATCTAACAGTCCTCGGAAACTCGCGGACTCTCCTCAGAGAATACCGACCGTCTATCCTTTCTGATGAAACCTATGAAATGGCTAAGTGTTTCTCCACGAAAATTGTTCACTTGCTCACCAACCTGCGATGCTTCCCTCAGACTTTCAACAACAACTTCCCTGCGCTTATCCTTCAATAAATTCAAAGGCCTACTCCTCCTGATCTTTCCCACGACTCCAAGTTCTCTAAGAGATTCTTGCATGCACTCCTTGCGAAAACCCTTCAAAAACTATCTAAGTGTTGAAGTCCCTCGACTCTGCGCACTCCTGCAGCAACAGTCGTCTACACTTCCCTCAGGTTCGCAACCCTGAGACCTTTAACTAGCCTGCGCACTCCTTGCATGGCTCCTTCGTGCCCAACTGCACTCTCGAGGAAGTGAGAACAAAAGTTATCTCTAATTGAACCCTTCTGTCAACGCACTCCTTGCGGACAATTCGACTGCACTCCTTGCAGGAATCCTCTGGCTCAATTAGAGAAACAATTGAAACTCATTCACTCTTCTTTCTAGACCTCAATTACCCCATGAAATCACATAAACAACATATAAAAGAAAATGTATAACAGGAAGTGAACATTCACGAGCATTTCAAAATGCAGAGAGAAACAACACAACCCATGAATTTGAATCAAAACTCTTATATTAATTCAAATGTCTATACATGGGAGTTCTTCATACAGTTCTCTGCATGCTCTTCCACTTCTTTGATCATGTTACAATGATACAATGAGGGTGTCTATATCTGTTTTCCCTCTTGGACTCTAAAGCTATCAAATATAGAATTTAATTCCTATATAATTGCATTAAGTCTATTAAATGCCGACTATCTACCTAAGGACGAGAGATATCCGCTCAAGGTCCATTACAATATACAAGTGTGCCTTCATAAATGATTCATTTAGGACTTGCGCAACAATCCCAAAGTGTTTTCAAAAGTTGTGCTGGCTTGTCCAGTTGGTTTCTGCTTCCACGCGGGCTCGCTTGATGTGTTGGTGATGCTCCTGCATCATACTCCTCAGCTTGAAAAATTTCATGGGCTCCTGTCCATGAGCTTCTGCACGGTCCATCCATGCTTCTGTATTACTGCTTCTCTCTCCCAGCTGGCATCTTCCACTGGGTGGTTCTTCCACTTGACCAGATACTCATAGTATTCCTTTCGCCTGGTCTTCTTACCCACTCTCTTGTCCAGTATGCATTCCATCTGTGACTTCTCTACAACTGGCATCTGCTTCATCCACTAGATCACTGGTTTTTCTGTTCCAGTCTCTGCTTCTCCAGCTCTGTATGGGTATAAATTTGTGATATTGAATATCGGAGATATTCCAATGATATCCGGTAATTCAATCTCATAAGCATTTTCTCCGAATTTTCTCAAGACCTTGCATGGCCCGATTTTCTTCATCTTGAGTTTATTATATGTTCCCCTTGGGAACCTTTCCTTTCTCAAATGTGCCAGAACTAGATCACCAACTTCAAACTGAAGTTGTCTTCGATGCTGACCTGCTCTACGCTTATATTCCCGATTCGAATCTAGCAGTCGCTGCTTCACCTGGCGGTGAAGTTCTTTCATCGCCTCAGCGAACTCTTCTGCACTAGCGCTGCTAGTCGCAGTCTGTTCTGAATCTTGCAATTCAGAAAATCCTCTTAGCTACACCCCATATACAACTTGAAATGGGCTTCTTCCTGTGCTTCGGTTCACTGAACCATTGTATGTGAACTCTGCATGTGGCAATATGCTATCCCAGCTGCTATGGTACTCTATCACCAAGCTTCTCAGCAAGTCTCCTAGGATTCTGTTGATCACTTCCATCTGCCCATCCGTCTGAGGATGATATGCTGAACTAATTGCCAAGTTAGTTCCTAGCTTCTTCCATAAGGTCCCCCAAAAATGCCCTATGAATTTTGTGTCCCTTTCCGAAACTATACTTTTCGGCAATCCATGAAGTCGAACGACCTCTTTGAAAAACAGATTTGCGATATGAGTCACATCGCTGGTCTTCTGGCATGGTATGAAGTGTGCCATTTTCAAAAATATTTCGACGACCACAAAGATTGAATCAACACCTCTTTGCGTCCTTGGCAATCCCAATACAAAATCCATGCTTATCGCTTCCCATGGCCTCTCTGGTATGGGCAATGGTTGATACAAACCTGCATTCTGCTTTCTCCCCTTCGAATGCTGGAAAATTTTGCATCTATCAACAAACCTCTTGACATATTCTCTCATTCCTGGCCAAAAATATGATTCGCTCAGCTTCGCGAATGTTTTGTCATGGCAAAAATGTCTTGCCAATCCACCACTATGTTTCTCCTTTAACAGATTCTCCCTCATGGAGCATTTTGGAATACACAGTTGATTGCCTCTGAACAAAAATCCTTCCTGGATCATGTAATCTATCCAAGGACTTCTGTCTCAGAGAACTAGATTCTCAGTTGCTTCATATGCTTCTGCAAAATCTGCATCACCTGCGTACATGTCCCTGAGATTTTCAAAACCCAATGTTTTGATTCGGAACTCCTGCAACAACAAACACTTCCTGCTCAAAGCATCAACCACTTTATTAGCAGTACCCAAAATATGCTTAATCACAAACGTGAAATTCTGCATATACTCTGCCCATTTTGCATGTTTCTGATTCAACTTCTCCTGTTGAGTCACAAACTGTAATGCATGATTATCACTGTACAATACAAATTATTTTGGGACCAAGTAATGCCTCCACTTCTTCAACGCCTATATAATAGTGTAGAATTCTTTATCATATGTGGAGTATTTCAGTTTCGCCTCATCCAGCTTCTCACTGAAATATGCAACCGGCCTGTCTTCCTGACTCAGGACCGCTCCTATGGAAAAACCACTCGCATCACATTTCACTTGAAATGTCTTCAGGAAGTCTAGAAACACCAACACTGGTTGCTCCGTGATCTTCTGCTTCAATAGATTGAAGCTCCTTTCTGCCTCTGCTGTCCAGTGAAAAGATTTATGCCGCTTCTTCACTGTATCCATCATTGCTGTGCTAATCCCACTAAAATTCCTGATGAATTTTTGGTAGAAACTAGCCAAACCATGAAAACTTCTCACCTTGAAAATATTTCTCGGTGATGGCCAATTCTTGATCACTTCCACTTTATCCGGATCCATCCTCAACTCATTAGCCGAAATAACAAAACCCAAGTAAATGAGCTCTGTCTTCATAAATGAGGACTTCTTCATATTTATCAACAACTTTTCCTGCTGTAGCTTCCTCATCACAATGGCCAAATGATTCAAGTGTTCAGCCTCTGATTTGCTGTAAATCAGTATGTCATCCAAGTACACAATGACGAACTTCCCGATGAACTCCCTCAGGACTTCGTTCATCAACCTCATGAAGGTACTTGGTGCATTTTTCAAGCCAAAGGGCATGACTAGCCATTCATACAAACCTTCGTTTGTCTTGAATGCTGTTTTCCACTCATCGCCTTCTCTCATGTGAATCTGGTGATATCCGCTTTTCAAATNAGGCAATCCATCAGATCATCCATTCTCGCCAATGGGAATCTGTACTTGATGGTTATTTTATTGATTGCTCTTGAGTCGGTACACATTCTCCAACCTCCGTCTTTCTTTGGACTGAGTACCGTTGGAACATCACATGGACTCAAGCTTTCTCTGACTAACCCCTTGTCCATCAAATCCTGGACTTGTCTTTTAACTTCCTCATTCTCCTGCGGCGTCAACCTGTACGTAGCTTTGTTCGACAAACTAGCTCCCGGTATGAGGTCTATGTGGTGACTCACACTCCTCATCGGTGGCAATGAACGAGGTAGTTCTTCCACTATGATGTCAGCGAACTCTTCCAGCAGTTCCTAAACTTCATCTGGAAAATCATCCACTCTTGTGCTTGTCAGAACAATCCTCGATTTCCTAACCACAAAGAATTGTGGATCTTCCTTCTTCTTCACCTCTGTAAGAAGTTCCTTCCCACTCATGAGAAGTACTGTGTTTCTTACCTCTGGCTTCACCTCCTTATCCTTTATCGGAAGCAGCATATGGGTTCTCCCATTCTTCTCCAGGGTATATGTGTTCATTCTCCCATCATGAATCACATTCCGGTCATATTTCCATGGTCTACCTAGCAATAAATGACATATATCCATGGNAATAACATCACATAAGATCTTATCATTATACCCTCCAATTTTGAATTCGACCAAGCATTGTTTAGTAACAGTTACCTGGTGTCCTTTCTGTAGCCACGAAACTCTATATGGGCTTGGATGATAAGTCGTCTCCAGCTCCAGCTTCTCTACCATCTCTGTAGATACGAGATTATCCATGCTACCACTGTCTACGATGACCTTGCACACCCTGTCCTTGGTCTTGCAAGCTGTTCTACACAGTCTGGTCCGTTGAACTGAACTCTCCACCTCTTTCTCAGGTGTCAAAAGGACTTTTTGCATCATAAGCGATCTTCCACCTTCAACGTCTTCTACTTCAACATCCCACCTTTGTGCCTCGGTGATGTGAGCTTCTCCAATGTCCTTCTTTTTCTCTAAACACTCATAAGACTTGTGCCCATTCTTTCCACATGTGATTACTCCACCTCGGCCTCTTCCTCTGCCTCTGGTACGAGGAAAAGTATTGCCATCAACATATCCTCCACGGTTCGAATGGTTACCATGCTTAATTCATCCTGAATGTCATATCTCAGACCATTCAGATATCTAGCAACCTTCTCATCATCGCTCTCCCGATGACCTGCTTTGATGTTTAGTCGATAGAATTCTTTAGTGTATTCTTTCATTGTCATCAGCTTCTGTCTTAGGTTCTGCATCCTCCTGAATAAAGTAATTTGATAATCTCTTGGGATGAACTTCGCCTTCATCTTCACGATCATTTGATCCCAACTCTTGATCTTTTGCTTGCCCTTGCAGCGTCTATCAGCTTGTAGCTCATCCCACCACAATGTTGCATGTCCTTTCAAGCGCGTAACTGCATGCTTGACTTTCTTGTCTTCTTCGATATCTTCATAATCGAAATATGTATCCAGAGCTCTAATCTAATCTAGAAGCTCTTCGGCATCCAGATTTCCTTCATAAACTGGAATGTCCATTTTTTCCTTCGCACCCATCCTGGCAATGTCTTTGATTAAGCGCTCGGTTGATGCATCTTCAGCTGCAACTTCCTCTTTGCATTCAACCTCAATATCACTGTCAGAATCACTCAGATCCCCAGCACTAGCTGTGCATCTTTGCGCTATCTCCATGTCCTCGAGTCTTGCTCGGAGATCACGCATTTGCCTCTCCATTTCTGGATTGACTACCTACCTGCCTCTTCTCCTCACCTCCCTATCTTCTGGATCAGGTGACTGCCTTTCTCTTCTTGGCAGCATGGAAAATTTACTTCCTTTCTCTGCTACAGAAAGCAAAGAATTATTCTCTCTCTGATACCAAAAACCGACGCAGCCGCAATCCTCGGAGCACGTCTGCTTCCTCAGGATCTTCTCCTCTTCTCGGCTCGAAGAACTTCTAAGGTTCTTCTATTTCCCTGTTGGGAAATCTGCACCCACAGTTCTCTTCTCACGATCCCCTTTCTTGAATTATCGGGGAATCAGAACTCGTGACTTCACGAGTTCAAAGGTCAAGCACTGGGTTCTGGAATCCCCGAGACCCGATATGTCAGTCAATGCTGACTTTCTCTTTCCTCTATCGGGACTTTTCTCTATCGCGACTTTGCTACTCGTGACACCGAACACTTGGGTTTTCCAACCCCCGATACCAGATGCGATGAAACGTCGATGCGCACGTGCGTGGACTTTTCCACGGTCACATCTCCCCGTCGGAACTTCAGACTTCGCGGGATCGCGAATCCTGTTGTCCAAGTTTCGGGACTTCTTGCTACGAGATCCCGATATGATATGCCACATGTTCTCCACTCGCCAAATCCAGTTGTGGCCCACACTATTTACTCACCCGTCGCAATATCGCGTATCGCTATATCGCGACTTCCGTTGCGGAGATTTGGAGTCTTGAATCACGAACTCCCGATATGCCAATCCAAGAGTAGAACCAACACTCCTCGTGGTCCTGATCAACAACACCATCCTCCTAAACCTCAAACCTTTGGGGAATGTAGCACCGTATCTCCCCTGCAACTTTCCAAGATCTAACAGTCCTCAAAAACTCGCAGACTCTCCTCAGAGAATACCAACCGTCTATCCTTTCTGACGAAACCTATGAAATGGCTGAGTGTTTCTCCACGAAACTTGTTCACTTTCTCGCCAACCTGTGATGCTTCCCTCAGACTTTCAACAGAAACTTCCCTGTGCTTATCCTTCAATAAATTCAAAGGCCTGCTCCTCCTGAGCTTTCCCACGACTCCAAGTCCTCTGAGAGCTTCTTGCACGCACTCCTTGCGACAACTCTTCAACAACTATCTACGTGTTGAAGTCCCTTGACTCTGCGCATTCCTGTAGCAGCAGTCATCTACACTTCCCTCAGGTTCGCAACCCTGAGACCTTTAACTAGCCTGCGCACTCCTTGCACGGCTCCTTCGTGCCCAACTGTACTCTCGAGGAAGTGAGAACAAAATTTATCTCTAATTGAACCCTTCTGTTAACGCACTCCTTGCGGACAATTCGACTGCACTCCTTGCAGGAATCCTCTGGCTCAATTAGAGAAACAATTGAAACTCATTCACTCTTCTTTCCAGACCTCAATGCCCCCATGAAATCACATACACAGCATATAAAAGCAAATGTATAACATGAAGCGAACATTCACGAGCATAACAAAATGCACAGAGAAACAACACAACCCATGAATTTGAATCAAAACTCTTATATTAATTCAAATGTCTGTACATGGGAGTTCTTCATATAGTTCTCTGCATGCTCTTCCGCTTCTTCGATCATGTTACAATGATACAATGAGGGTGTCTATATCCGTTTTCCCTCTTGGACTCTAATGCTATCAAATCTCGAATTTAATTCCTATCTAACTGAATTAAGTATATTAAATGTCGACTATCTACCTAAGGACGAGAGCTATCCTCTCAAGGTCCATTACAATATACAAGTGCGCCTTCATAAATGACTCATTTAAGACTTGCACAACAATCCCAAAGTGTTTTCAAAAGTTGTGCTGGCTTGTCCAGCTGGTTTCTGCTTCCACGTGGGCTCACTTGATGTGTTGGCGATGCTCCTGCATCAATATACAAATTTACAAGTGGGCTTCTAGACATAGTCTCTATATAAAATATGGAATGATATTTTATACAACATATGCAGATTCCTCATTCCATACTTACGCAGTTTTTGGATCCTGGATTCGCGGCCTGGTAGGCCGAAAATAGAGTCTCTATTGTTCCCTGTCCTACAAATAGCACTGAGATTTCCATGACATACAAATTGACACGAGTCACCACGGGTTTCTTGGATGAACATTGCATTTGTTTTGTTCTAGAACATATGCCCATCCCTCTTTCCATACTTGGGCACTTTTTTGGATCAAAGGTTCGCAGGCGGGCAGGCTAAAAATTAAGTATCTACTATTCTGTATCCTACAAATAGCACCCACACTTTCGCGATATACAAATTGACACATTGACCTGTGGACATAATCTGCATATAAAATATGGAATGAGATTTTACACAGCATATGCGGATCACTAATTGCATACTTAGGCAGTTTTTGGAGCACGCGTTGGCGGCCTGGCGCACCAAAAACAGTCTATTGTTTCATCACCTACAAATAGTATCCATACTTCAGTGATATACAAATTGACAGGTGGACTTGGGATGCTTCACTAAACATTGGACTTTTATTGTCTTGTTGTGATCCCATATCAATTTCATAGTTAGCGATTTTTTTTGATTGGGGGCTCTGGAGCTGTCCGCGACATATAAATTGTCACGAGTCACTACAGACTGCTTGGCTGAACATTGCATTTGTTTTGTTCTAGAAGATATGCGGATCCCTCATTCCATACTTGGTCATTTTTTGGATCGCGGGTTCACGACTTGGCAGACTGAAAATTAAGTATCTACTGTTCCATATCCTACAAATAGCACCCACACTTCCGCGATATACAAATTGACATGCGAACCTGGGGACAAAGTCTGTATATAAAGTATGAAATGAGATTTTATACAGCATATGCGAATCACTAATTCCATACTAATTGATAGGTGGACTTGGGCTGCTTTGCTGAACATTGGACTTTTATTGTGCCGTTGCGATCCCGTATCAATTTTGTAGTTGGCGATTTTTTTTTATCCGAGGCTCTGTGGCTGGAAGGATGGAAATTGGGCCTCTATTGTTCCGCGCTATACAAATACATTGTTCTACAACATATGTGGACCTACGGGTTGCTTGGATGAACTTTGCATTTGTATTATTGTAGAACATATGCAGAGTCCTCATTCCATACTTGGGCACTTTTTGGATTGCGGGTTGGCAGTTTGGCGGGCTGAAAATTAAGTATCTATTGTTCCGTGTTCTACAAATGGCACCTACACTTCCACGATATACAAATTTACACGCCGTTTTGTGGACATAGCCTCTATATAAAGTATGGAATGAGATTTTATACAACATATGTGGATTCCTCATTCCATACTTAGGCAGTTTTTGGATCGTGGTTTTGCGGCCTGGTCGGCTGAAAATAGTGTCTGTTGTTTCGTCTCCTACAAATAGCACCCAGATTTCCATGACATACAAATTGACAGGAGGATCTGAGGGCTGATTGGATGAACAATGCATTTGTATTGTTCTATAACATATGTGGATCCCTCATTCCATATATGGGCATTTTTTGGATCGCGGGTTCATGGCCAGGTGGGCTAAAAATTAAGTATGAGGAACCCTCATTGCATACTCACAAGTGGAATCGGGTTGCTTCGTTGAACATTGGACTTTTATTGCCCCGTAGCGATTCCTTATCAATTTCATAATTATCAATTTTTTTCTATCGCGGGCTCTAGGGTTGGCGGGTTGGAAATTGGGCATGTATTGTTCCCCGTTGTACAAACACATTGTTCTAGAACATATGTGGATCCCTCATTCCATACATGAGCACATTTTGGATCGCGGATTCGTGACCAGGCAAGATTAAAATTAAGTATCTATTGTTTCGTGTTCTACAAATAACATCTTCGCTTCCGCAATATACAAATTGACAAGTGGACTTGCGGACATAGTCTCTATATTAACTATGCAATGAGATTTTATACAACATATGTAGATTCCTCATTCCATACTTGAGTAGTTTTTGGATTGCGGGTTGGCGGCCTGGCTGGTTGAAAATAGAGTCTCTATTGTTCCCTCTCCTACATGAACCACCCAGGCTTCTGCGATATACAAATTGCCAGGAGGACTTGGGCTGGTTTCCTGAACATTGCACTTTTAGGCAGTTTTTGGATGGCAGTTTTGCGGCCAGGCGGGCCGAAAATAGAGTCTCCATTGTTCCCTCTGCTAGAAATAGCATCCAGACTTCCGCCATATACAAATTGACAAGAGGACTCAGGCTGGTTTGCTGAACATTGCACTTTTATTTTACTATAACAATTCCATATGTATTTCATATTTAACGATTTTTTTTTTATTGGGGGCTGTAGGGATAGCGGGATGAAAAATGGGCCTCTTTTGTTCGGGCTTGGGGGCTTACAATTGGGACTTTATTGTTCCGCGTTGTACAAAAGCTACCCACAACTCCATGATATAAAAATTGACAAAGGAACCTGTGGGCTGCCTGGGGAAACATTGCAGTTTCATTGTTCCTTGTCCTCCGAATAACGTTTGGAGATCCACCATATACAGATTGATAGATGGACTTGAGAGCTGGTACATTAAATTATTAAAGGATGTTAAATCGCTTATTCTTAAAAGAATCAAGAAAGAAAAGTTTTTTTTTTTTAAATTCTATAACTGTAAGCATAACAAGGACCAATTTGAATTTTAAGGGCCTGTTGTTCATATGATAGCACAATTGCATTCTGCACACTAAATATTTGTTGATTTCAAATTATTCTAGAATATTAATCTGACTAACTTCATTGAATAAGCAAAAATGCAAAAACAACGACCAATTTGTATTTTAAGAGCCTCTTATTTGTATGCGAGGAGAGTCGCAGTTTGGACACTATATATTCCTTGATTTCAAATTATTTCAGAACAATAGTTTGACCAAGTTCATCGATGAAGGAAATTTGCTAAAGCAAGTGACAATACAGTTGCATCACAACGCCATAGAAATTACCAGGCGGATCTGCGTCCCAGCTGGCTAAAGAAAACAATTATATTGTTCGGTGTCCTCCAAAGAACAGTTGGAGTTCTAGGGTATACAAATTGACAGAAAAAGTAGATAACCAAGAACCAACCATACTTTAAACAATCCACAAGCAAGTTCCCAAAAGGTTCCACAGAGCAGAACCCAACGACCTTTGCACCAAACAATTTGATATACAAAGAAAAGATGTCGCCACATTTGTTTTCTGTTGAAACAAACTTTCATCTGGATGTTGAACAAATATTACAAAGAGACATGAGGTATTTTCATTTCCTCTCAAAGTTTCATATAATTTTTTCCCCCCTTTTCAACCGATATGCAAAATTGCATTGTCCTCATTTAAGGTGAATTTGCTTTGTATCTGAAGCTGCCGCAGCATGTAGACACTGCTTGCCTTTTTCTGCAGATATGTTTCATATGACAACTCTGCCAACTCAGGAAGCACATTTTGTAATAGTGACTGCTTGATCATACAGTGAACGGTTTTGTTTCCCACGGTTTGAATAACACCACTGAGGCAATGTCCATAAATATATGGACATTTTTCACCGCATCGCAGACAATCAATCATATCATCAACTATCAAAGCGGAGGCAGAGGTAGTGGAATGACATTTTGCACAAACAGGCTCAAAGGGGGTTGAGTACACATTGGCTACAACTAAAAGACCTTCAACCTCGGAATGCGATCAAAGGAATTAATACATTTAAAAATATAATACACAACTGCATCCCACTCTCCACTTTAAAACAAAAAAAAAAAAATTAACAACTGCAGAAATTTGTTGAAGGCTATTTCTATAAGCAAAGTGAGGATGATTTTGTAAATGTATATGAACAACAATTGTAGAGCTCGCTAGCTTCTCCAGATCATTTACTGTATCTGCTCACAACTCTGTTACAAATGTTGACTGGGTTGTCTGAAAGATCGTTTCTCTAGCATCCTTCTCTTTTGTTATATTTTTGAATAGTATAAGTGGAATCCGCCCTCTATGCAATTGTTGTTCTATTGACGAAAACAAATCTGAATACGTATGGAACAATTGTAGCTGCAACATGGAACAATGCAATATTTGTGTAACATATTCAACATACATGCAGAAGTGAAAGTAAAAAAAATGGCTGAATATGAAAAGTGGTACCATTTCCTTCTCGTTGTCGGAATTTCCATCCTTTATATGGAGAATCTGTTGTGACCCAAATTTCCTAGCTAGTGTGACAACAACCCCAATTGTTCCCATTGGGTAAATATCAGTGCTCTATGCAAGTTGTCTAATAGTCGAGTCTGGGAGGAAGCGGTATTTTGAACAAATAGGAGGAAATGTTTCCACAATGCTTGTTTCGTTGACCGAAATAATTCGATCGTGATCACCACGGTCATATACTGTTTTAGGTAATATATTAAAATTTGTAATGGATATCCCATTACGCGGAAATATCTTTTCTGCATGTTTTTGGACAAGTTGTGGAGGAACAGTCAGTGTGACTATCATCATGGCATTCTTGTATGTCATATCATCACGCATAATGGGTCTACTTTTGTTTTCCTTGTCCAAGTAGGTGGTATAGACAACCATTATGTCCCCGACGAACACCTGTCCAATTTGGCGGTTGTTCAAGGCTTCTATTGAAAGTACTTTGGATGTCATAACTCTAGACCTGAAGACATTTTTTGAACATGAAAACTAAAGTGAATGGTAGCGTGCTACAAGTACACGCATACTTTTGATGAACTATGGAGCCAGAGTTTCGCAATGACACCTCTTAGTTTGTGGAACATGCAGTAGGTTCGACGTCTCGCTCGTACTTGTTGATACTTCTTGTGAGCTGCAAACCATGTACTGTAGATGTCATCAACATATTCACCATGCCATAGATGAATATATAGCCCTGGAAATTTGTCTAGTAAACATAGTAAGAGCAGAGCGCATGCATATTTACCTTTGGCCTTGTCAGTCCGCCGATGTTTGGGATGACTGACTGCTCATGGTTGTCTCACTACTCCAACTTTTTCTGATGCAAGCATTTGGAGATGGACATCAGGACTAAGCAAATATATGCATTCTATATTATATGCCCGCACCCGGTTTGTATCTTTAATTTTTCGGCACACTTGGTATACCTTTTAGAAGATTGTACCACATAACCCTATGCTGCTGCACAAAAGAATTCATCTCCCTATCCAAGCAACTTGTTTTTTCTAAGGCAGGAACGCGGAAGATGAAATTGACAGGAAGGCAAGTTGGTTTGAAAATAGGCATGTAAAACAAAAAGAAACATGTCTATTTACCCGCCAAAGAGTCCTTTGTCCTGTCCAACCATTCTGTTTGTTTAAATGTAGCAATGCAACACAAACACAATGGACATGCACTAGCTTAGTATGCAGGAATAAATGTATGCAACCAAGAAAACTTATCATGTAGGAAGGCACGCAACTAGCTTAACACATATCCAGACCATAAATGAAATACAAAACAATGCAATATGAAACAACAGTACGAGCATGCACCTTTCTGTATCCTCTTCAGTCGATGCAGTCGAGACTCTCTCCTTTTCTCCAACTACTCTGTTTGTTTCAATTTGGGAACCGAAAAAATTTAATGAACATCAATGGAAGTTGGTCTTCAGCGGAGAACAAGCAATATGTACATAGATAAAAACTGACTCTACAAAGGCAGAAACATGAACCTTTGCGCTTCTCTATCCATGGTTGTAAACGTGTACAATTTTTTTCCCTAGCCAAAATATATTACAAGGCACATGTAGCGCACCTTTTTACTGCCAAGGCTTTTATCGCTCTATGTTACCAATCTGTACACACCTTTTACAAAACTCATACTGGAATTATAAAATCCACATGCATTTAAACAATTAAACACATTTAACTCAGAGTAAAACATATTATTACTGCTCTAATTAGCAATCAATAACATTCCATATTAATTCGTATACACAGCGGAAATCATGATAACATATACAGTAGAATCATGCAAAATGTGATAAAAACATAGTTAGATACTTATCTTTTAACAGTGGTGGAATCCACCAACCAAATGCAGGCCTTCCATGAACCTCCCAGCCTTAGACTGCACTGCTCATCAGCTCAGCAGTGGTTCACCCCCGAGCTGGGACTAAGCTCCACCTCAAGGCAAAGAAATCTAGGCTCAGGCTGAGGTTACAGGGAAAACAACACACACAACCACAAGGAAGGGATTCTCTCCCAGGAATATCCCACTCTCACTGCCCACAGATCCTCATTCCCCACATGCCTGTTCCACCCCAAGAGAATGCACCTTCTCTGTCACCTGGACAGTCCTTCGGCTGCCAATCTCCCTTGCCTTGGGTTACAGGAATAGACCGAACCGGAAGTCTCCGAGCTCTGTGGTAGTTACCAGGTTCCTTCTAGGAGTTCTCTCCTTCCTCTGCGCACTCTCTCACCTAGAGGGAGTTGCTCATAGGCCAACAAGCCACACGCAGTCCAGTACTGCGTGGCCACAACAACCCATGGGGAAAACAGACACAGGCTTCCCCAAACTGGTTCAAAAATCATAGGATGGTCTCATGGTCACTACTTCAGGACAGGGACTCCATGCACATGCTCGCTCTGTCAGACAAAGGATGCATAGGCTTTCTGAATTTGACACAGGTTCTCTATGGACCATCACTGTGGCTCTTAGTTCAAAGGGTGTACCATCTTTCCTGAACAAACAAAGACTCTACCCCGAAATCAACACAGGCTTCTCGTTCAGGGAGTGCACACACGGGTTTTCTCAGAGCTAGACATAGACTTCACAGCTCCGAACAGAGGTGTACTGGATTTTTGCAAAATAAACACATGCTTTTTCCCTGTTTTCAAAATTGCACGAGGGTCTCTTCCATACAGGCTCGCACAATTCACGCTCAGGACAGTACAGGGTCGAATGGAGGAGGAGGAACCCTTCTCACGGCTCACCCTGGTCTTTTATTCACATGCACCAGGGTTGACACTTGTCACCCATGGAACTGCATGCATTCCACCAGCACGCATTCCTCCTACCATTTGGGAAATCACGTGTCCTTCCAAAAGGACTTAGGATAAAACATATAATGCACATGTTCTTTTGTGATAATATTAAAATATTATTCCCAGGCTTAAGCCCCCTAGGCTCAACACTTAGCCCCTTTCCCACCTTCCAACCCCTAATTCCTTTCCCACTCTGTGGATGCTCAGTCCCCCTTCACTCATTCATCATGGTCGGTCTGCACCTGGCGGTGTTTATATTTTATTAAAGTGTTGTATACATACAGGTACAAAATTAGGCCCTTGGCCTCCTACCCTTAGGCTCTCTGGCCTAACAATAACATAAGCCTACCGACTTATACAAAACTTGGCTCACTAGCCTATAACACATATTTACAATTCATTTCATATATCTTATTTACAACTGGGCTCGGCCTTGGGGACATTACAATTCCCCTCCCCTTATTTTTTGCACTGTCCTCAGTGCAACTTACACTGTCTCTTCAAGTCTTTCAAAATTTTCAAAAATATGCGGGTACTTTGCCTGCATAACTTCTTCATGCTCCCATGTCACATCCTCAGGACCGTACCAGGTCCACTGGACCTTTACAAGATCTATAGCTCGATTCCGGAGCTGTTTGCTTTTTCTGTCCAATATGCGTACAGGATGCACTTGTAGGACACCTTCTAGTTCCACCTGAATCACATTCCAATCGATAACATGATTAGCATCAGGTACATATTTCTTAAGCAGTGAAACATGAAACACATTA
>SNQJ01S0050432.1:159007-172466 GCA_010110895.2 Picea sitchensis | reverse complement strand
TGTTACTTTTTATTATATAAAAATATATGCTTTTATTTCCATTGCTCCAACAATAGGTATTGTGCAAATATTTCGGGTCAAAGGACAAAGTAATATGCAATCAACGATTTATCGATTGCTATAGTCCCTCTATGCCTATGACAGGGACTAATAATGAGCTCACTTGAAGATAGCCTACGATTGTTTCTTGTCCAAGTGTACTCTGAAAATCATATTTATTAGCGTCCATTCACATAGTGCAAATTTCTGCCAGTTGATCATCAAATAGTTGATCAGGTTTTCCAGTCAATTTGGTCTTTTCATCACTTTCTAGTTTTTTGACCAGTCTCTTCTCATGATGTCTGTGACTCCACAATAGTTGGGTATTTAGTTTTCTTCTACGCAGTCAAATTATAGTCCTAATCAACTTCCAATCAATGTACTAGTCAAGTCAACCCACCATTATCTTGCATTAACACGTAAGTGGGAAATAATGGTCTGATCATTGTCAAGTCAAAAGTGGGTTTTTTACCTATGCGACTTGGTGATTCCTCATCTCTACCAGGGAGATGCTCCAAGTTGATATTTTTGGTGGTGATTTCTCCATAAGATTTCATGTATGATTGATCGTTAAACGCATTCATCGATTACACACTACATGTTTTACATGAACTAATGATTCCCCACAGCACAACATAACCATTTAGAGAATCCTTCATAACATTTTTGGTTTTTATTGTGTGTCTACGAACGATCAATGACCATTCACTAGCAACGATGAGAAAAATTTAGAGCTTGTAGGTTTTCTTGATCTCCATCTTTTTCAAAATGTGCACAGTCTTTTGGCATGATTTTCTACAACCAGACAAATGGCACTCCACATGGATTCATCATCTTCTTTCCATGAGAAACAAATCACTGGAAAGATCTGATCTTCATCAATTACAAGATTCAGTCTTCTTCAAGATAGTAACTCTACAAGCAACGATCAATGAGCATCAATGAACAATCATTCTTCTTCCAAGTTCAAACCACCTCCATTTGTTGTTGTTGTTACCCAAGATGGAAACGACACCAGATGTTGGAAGTGTTAGAAAAAATGATCGCGGAGCAATAAATAAAACAAATGCATAAATAAAACAAATAAGATACACAATACAATAGAGACACAAATATACGTTGGGTGGGCTACATCCACCAGAGAAATTGCCAAGTCCTTCCTTTATTATCATCCAACAAAACACACCCACTCTAACTTCCTCTTCTTTCTCTCACAATCTCCTCACATAGAATATGGATAATCTTCATTCAAAAGTTTCTATAGCAAATTTCCATTAACATTTTCATGCTAATAATTTAGAAAAAAATTAGAATTGTGAAGAATCTAACTCATAAAATTTCCATCTATAATTAGCTTTCAATGTTGATGTTTTTTCATGTGATTTACCTGATGGAACCTATATTTTGTATTTTGGAAATTATATGAAACAACAAGATAAACCTATAGAAATAAGTTGTATAAATTTTCATTCTTCATATATGTGCCAACAAGCTATTTGATGCAATTGGGATTGTAATTTTTTTTCATGCACTTCTCAAGATGTGGTTGTTGTGGAGCAATCTAGGAAATTTTTACTTGAGGATATTGAAATGGAATGGTTGTTAGAGGATTTACTTGATCCTTTGTATTTTTCAAAGATATTGGATATTCAAATGGTTATGAAGAGTTGAGAGATAACATACCAAAATTCCATGGGTTTAAAGATTCACCTCAATTACATGTCACATCATTCATTGATACTATTTCGAGATTTGATATCATTTATGATGTTGTTAAAATTAAAATGAATCATTTATGATGATGTTAAAATAAAAATGTTTGTGATGTCCTTGGATCTTCTTGAGGGTAAAATCTTTGATTGGTATGCAAAACTAGGCAAAGAGGAAATTTCATCACTTTTATAATTTCTCTTGAATTTCATAGAGTATTGGCTTCCTCTTCATGAAGTGAACAAATGTGAAGGGGATATTGTAAATTTTGGGTAGCATGTTGTATCATATCCTCAATAAATGCATTTCAACACTATCGAGCTTTGGATAGAAGAAAATTGTAAAGGTGCATGCCATCTTGGGCATGAGCATAATGTATTGGCTCCTCTATTATGACATTTCAGATTTCATCATTGTAGTTCATGAATATTAAATTTTTTGTGTTTCCCTCTTTTGGTTCATTACCAAACATAGAGGAAGAACAATGTATGTAAACAAAGAGCTAGGATAGATTCATTGTTTGTATGCTTACACCTAACCTTTGTATTTTTCCCACGTAGAGTAGTAGTAGGAAACTAAGCTCTTGAAGAGCATTAGGAGGAATGATCTTTCTATTATGAACATTTCTCATGTACTTTGACATTGTTGGTTCATTTTTTTGAAACCAATTTTGCTGTAATAAGTTGGATGTGATGAGATGTGGAACATCCATCCACATTCCATTTTCTTGAAGGAGTTATCTCATATGTACAAATTGGAGATTATGATATTCTCACACACTCTTCTCCTAAAAGTACATATCCCCAACTAGGAGCCAAATGTTGTCCATCATATGCACATGAGCAGTAAATTGTGATCCTCATCACATGATGCATATTTTCGAGATAACTTATAGTGATAATGATGAGCTTAAGATGCATCATGTTTGGGCATCTTTATAATTGTGGATACTCTTATCTTTATTTATCAAGGTTGTGCATGAGATGATACATATTGAATCAACAATTTAATGGTAACATATCTTGGTTATTGAAACTTTCATATTAAAAATTAGTGGCTTCAGATGATGTTGTTGTTATTCATAGTTGGAGTAACACTCATACTTAATATTCTCATTATAACTTTGATTTATAATATTTAAGTAAAAAAAAATTGAACATATATGAATGAAGAAGTTTAAAAGAGAACACCCATTTTACGACTTAACCAGGGTGAAGAAATAAAGTAAAAGTCATGATATATCATGGACCAACCCTTTGCACTTTTAACTATATATAAGGTGTACTAAAAAGTTGTGATAAAGAGGTCACTCATTACTATGGTGAAAACATGTTTTAAAGAGGTAAGTTAAACAATATAGTTTAAATATATGGGCCACCCCCTTTATTATACCTGCTGATAGGCTGGTATATAGCGATGAATTCACCCTTGACTATATATTAATCCAGTCATTTGACCAAAAATTTGTATGGTTTTCTAATGTCATACTTTAGTAATGGATTTTTTTTATTTGTTTCAATTATTTAAGATCCTTTTTGGCAAGACCCCATTCTCTATTGAAACGAACCTCTTATTGCTGAGCCGATGGTGGTTAATAAATGAAAACATACGGTCTACTACATCAATTTTCTAGCTCAACAGGCGTCTTGACATGTCATGTAACTGCAGTCGATGCTCTGCATATCAGATCCCTTGTCAGTATCCTCCTCCTGTTGTACATAATTCAATGCTCAACGCTCTGTCACTTCAGTAAGCTTTTTCAGATAGCATGAAGCTGATGGAGTCCGAAGAAGCGTTATCGGGGAAGCTGGAGATATGCCAAACCGATATCTTGGACTATCATAGCGTTTTCGGCAACATCAATGGCTTATTTGGAGTTTTGCACGTCCCTGTGCCCTGTGATCATCTCGATGGATTGCAGGAATATTCAGTATAAATTAGTTTATGAAGATTTTTTTAGAATTTGGATAAATTTATGGGAAACGAAGGGTTTCATAATGTTTTATTGGGTGTTGTAAACTGATAGCGTAGACTACGAGGTTCAGAGCACATTGAATGTGGTGGAAGCTTGCGTTGTCGCAAAGAGTGTGAAGATTTTGGTGTTCACTTTCCCTGTGTCGGCCATTGTTTGCGGGAGGAGGATTGGCAATCTTGGCGATGGAGAAATTATGGACGAGAAGTGCTAGACCAATCTTGAATTCTTTCGGGAAAATAAGGCAAGTCGATTCACTTTCGTAGCTCTGTAAATCTAATTCGTCCTAAATTATAGAAAAAATCATTATCAAATGGCTTCTATCTTTGTGTAGTTGTGGTCTCCATTGGCAAAGACACTCTCAGAGAAAGTTGTATGGGCACTCTCAAATGACAAGGACCTTAATATGGTAGTAGTGAATCCTACTTTAGTCATGGGGCCCAAACTCTCAAATCCTAATTCACATACCATTTTAAACCAATTGAAAGGTAAATTGATATCCTTAACTATAACATTGATCCCTATTAAGATCAATTTTTTGGGGGTTGTATTACATATTAATGTTCTGTTATAAAATGAATTTTGTTAATCACAGGATCCAAGGCACTACAAAAAAATGGTATGTGTGCATATGTAGAAGTGGAAGAAGTGGCTCTTGCACATGTTGTTGCCTTTGAATGTGAAAATGCAAGATAGAAGCCGTTGGCCAGGGAAACCTTGTGAAGTTCCATGTGTGGTGGTATTATCAGCCGGAGGAGTCTATAGGAGGTCATTTCCAATTCCACGACGCAAAGGAGCTCTTCCTTTCGGATCATTTCGACGAGAATAGCACCGATACAATTGAGGGAAACTGCAGTGTGCATACTTTCAAGAACTACACCAAACTGGACATCGTCGGCTCCGAAGACTATTTCTTCCACTTTGAATTCAATGCTACAACTGGAGGGTTTACTCTCGATAGGGTGGCCGTGTAAGTCAGTGAGATCTACTGTGAAATTTTCACTTTCTTTTTCGCCTCTCGGGGTTTCGATCTGCCGACCTCTGAGACATGTCTTTAACGAAATGACTTCTGTCTATCTGTTTATTGCAGGCACTGCAAATGTGAAATGTTGTACAACCCTGATGTCTTAGTGGCTCAATGTGAAGCATGCAAGGATTGGTAGGTTATGTATCTTCTTTTTTTTCTCATTCGATTTTCTTCCAAAATTTTACTCTCACGATAAATGGTTAGCTCACGATACAACTTCATGTTACTTTGCATGAGTTATCATGTCCAACATTGAACCTGGTTGAAAAGTGTGGCATTGCGGCCTCCATTAAAGAGTAATAGTTGCGCTAACTAATGTTAGCAATAATAGCTTTAAAAGCATAACAAAGCACTGGAATGTCTGGTTAATGGAGGGAACCCTCAGTTTAAAGAGGTTTCGAACTCAAGATCCTATTTGAAAGTTAATAAGAAACAACTAGAAACATGCTAATCTCAAACAGTACAGGGAAACTTACTTTTGGCTCCATACCCAATAGCCCTTCTTGCCAATGCATGCTTTTACGCTAATCTGACGTTGGAAAGTGGTTGATGTTTATTTACTGCATGGATACCTGAGTCACTTATTTAAGATCTGAACTTCATCATGGAACAAGCAAACCCATCTTTTTTGACGTTCCAGGTTTGTAACATGCATATGTAGTTCCTAATGGTATCACGAATATAAGCTAAACGGTCTTCAGAACTGAACGAGGTTCTATTTTTCCATTTTTCCACAAGAGCAAAAGCACTTTCATTTTGTGTACATTGCTACAACTCCACATACAGTCATAAGGGTTTTAATTTTTACCAATTACATGGATATCTTGCTAACCCATATCCACAATCACCGTATCTTTCATTATCTACCTGTCAAAATAAGGTAGTTTTACTACTAGAAGACCTTATTCAAAGGTGGTGTTTTTTCTTTTCTTTTGTTTCTATAAATAATTTTTATTTACTTGTCAAAATGCGGTAGTTGTACTTCCTGGTGCGGTTACTTCCTGGTGCTGTTTTTTTTTCCTTAGTTTTATTAATTTATAGACATATATAAGTGAAATATATTAGGAAAAATACGACTCTCTATGTTAAAGATATAAGTGAAATACATTAGAATATCCTTATAGATAATATTTTCATATCGACACTTATTCAATATTCAATACATAATATCAAATAATCTACAAATTTCATATCCTTACTACAAATTCATTTAAATAACATTTTCATTTTATTTGTATGCATGCAATTATACATACCATTAACAATATATTACTCTCTTACACTCTCTATGTTAAAGATATAAGTGAAATATATTAAAATATCATTATAGATAATATTTTCATATCCACACTTATTCAATATTCAATACAGAATATCAAATAATCTACAAATTCCATATCCTTACTACAAGTTAATTTAAATAACATTTCCATTTTATTTGTATGCATGTAATTGTACATACCATTAACAATATATTACTCTCTTACACTCTGTATGTTAAAGATATAAGTGAAACATATTAAAATATCCTTATAGATAATATTTTCATATCCACACTTATTCAATATTCAATACAGAATATCAAATAATCTACAAATTTCATATCCTTACTACAAATCCATTTAAATAACATTTTAACTTTATTTGTATGCATGTAATTGTGCATACCATTAACAATATATTACTCTATTACATTGTTTTCATGTAATAAGACTTTGACAGGTATTTGCTACCATGTAGCCTTGTTAAAACTAACATCAGCATATCATGATCGACTTGGAAATAGCCACCCTCAATGCACGAGATATATTAAAGTGGTAAACACCAAACATGAAGTATTAAAGTTTAAAAAGGGGTTGTCCGCTATATACTTTATGCTACCACTTAAACGTATGATGGAAAGGGGGTCGTATGTAACATGTGAAAAATGATGTCATGCAAGGAAGTTGCCCACTCTTTTAACTTTGTTTAAAAACAAGTGAGGTTGTGGAGAAACAAGTCCCTGCCTAGAAGGTAGAGGAGCTTGTTGTTTGTTACTTAGCTTGATATTATTTAGGTAGCAGTATTCTTTTAACTTCATGACAACTTTTGCCTTTATTGATATAAAGTTTAGTATTTCAGTTTTAAGTATGTTTTGTAGTATTTCAGTTTTAAGTGTGTTTTGTAGTATTTTAGTTTTAAGTGTGTTTTGTTCTCTTTCTGATGGAGTAAAAGTTGATATAACGAAGAATGAAGGGATAGTCTCATTAATAGTATTTGTGTACTGAGAATGGTGTGATGATGGTGTTATTTTGTGATGATCAGTGTGTGGTCTGCATCTTGTGTCTTGTGTATTTTTTAAACGCTAATCAACATCTACTGTATTCTGCTCAACATCTATCGTATTCTGCTCGACATAGTCTTAATATGTTCAGTGTCAATCTATTACTTGGAAGAACTTTAATTGTAATTGTTAAAGATAAAAAGTATTTCATTTAATATATTAAATCCAATCATCCAATCACTAGAACTGCACTAAAATTTGTTTCATCTAGTTGAGTCATCAAACATAAGAAATATTGCTTCTAGACGTATACTTATCTCGAAATTGCTCTACATTCAATCAATTTGTTTCATCTAGCAGAGTCATCAAACATAAGAAATATTATTTCTAGACGTATCTCAAACTCGCTCTACATTTAATCACTTAGAATTGAGAGCAACCTATGCAGTGTGTTGCCTCATCAATTTCTTATGAAACAACTTCCATAATCCCTGCAAAATAAACATATACTATTAATGTCTTGGAAGAGTTCAAATCCATTAGTCATATTAATATTACAACAATACTATATATATAAATGAAAAAGACAATATCTGAAACTATTGTTGAATAACATAGTTCCAACAAGGAAGTGGCATTCAGATTCCTTGCAAGCTTGAGCATGAATATTTATGCATTATGGTCTTAACGAATTTATTAGAACACAATGGTGGATCTTTTGAGTTCGGGTAGGGTTCATTCCAAGTTCTCGTTGCTTATGCACATTGGTAGACATGACAAGAGAATGCAAGGTGAGCTTAAAGAGATTAGACAACAAGTTGTTCGATGTTGTTACCAAATCAGCTGTGTAATCAATAGTGTAATTTGCTCACATCATATCTAATACTAGTGTTTATACTGGAAGATCCAAATCAGTTGCTTCAGAGATAGGATCAAGATCATAACTAACATAGTTGCTATCAAGTCATGATTACATAGTTAATCAAAAGTTAATTCTACAAAGATTGATGTATTCTTACCAATTGCTCTTGACATCCATTACATTGCCATTAAAACACCAACACGTGATGATGTCTATGTCTCCTCCCAATCTCATTGATTATCATAAGTTTATAGGAAGCCCAAAAAAATAAAAATTCCTCACATGGCTATCCAAATATTAATGATGTTGTTTGTTCGATCTATTCGTTAAAACCATTAAAACCTCCAAATAATGAGAACTGAGATGATCTTTCTAGTAAAATTATATTGCTTCCCTTTCATAATTATTCTTGTTAATTTTAGATCTAATTTTTTATAAATATTATTTATTATACTTTAATCTATTTTTTGGTATAAATATTTTAACTATTTAAAATATATAGAAGCCCGCACTTGCTTCTATAAATGCACTTAGGACATATCCAAATGTGGGAGTGAATATAAAAAAAATAAATATATTAGATATGCAACTTTTGATATAATAAATAGACCGTGCAAATAGTTGGTTCACCTAGCATAAAATGGTGTTTTTGTTTAGTCAAAAGTCATTGGATCAACTGATGGCGGTGCAACCTGTGCAGATACCTTCTCAAAACAGGTGAATCATAAGTAAGATCATGCCTCGCAGATGCATAGTCTAGATAAAGCAAAGACCAGATGAAAACAAAAAATGAATATGAAATCTAGGACAAAAGAGAGTGATTTGTTATTGGTTCGAGTGTTAGAACAATAATGGTTGTAGCTATTGCTTCTACTTATGAAAACAGTTTTAGGATTTTCATGGTTTCATCCCAACGTGCTAACAAAAATGTTGCTATTGTTCGAGAATTGACAACATTTTCAGAATATTATTTCAATATTTCTATTACCTGTTAATCATTCTCGTGCTACATGCTAATGAGAAATGCCATGGGGAAAAATGATGTTGGTGTTAGAAAGGTCAGTGGACTTCACAACACTGCCTCCTATGCCAAAAAATAATGGTGGAATTGTGATAGAGATGTCAAGAGAAATTATTGAAGACTAGAGTTTTTGAGCTTCTTCATGCGATGGAGTATTCATCTTTCTACTGATGTATAAGTGATTATTTGTTTCATTTCAATTGTCATCAATGGATTCTCGGTTAGGCTCTTTTAAGTCTGAAGATCCCAATGAGTAAGTGTTGTCACTTTTCATAGTAGTCGTTGAATAATAAATTGCAGGCTTAAAAACAAATAAAGCAGTGCACAATTTTCCCCTCGGAGGAGGATCCCATAAGCCAAACGGAGAAAAAGACAATTTTACGGATATGCAAAGCTATATGTGATATAAGTTATGTTTTATAGACAAGCAATTCATCTTAATATTATCAAGTAAATAGGAGAAATGTGGAAATTAATGTCTTTTGTTAGACATGATGGATTGGGAAACGCACAAGGTTCTAGACTATCGTTAGAGAAGAGATTGATATTCCTAGCAGCTAAGTTGGAGAAAATTATAGAAAATAATAATATAATATAATCAAAGTTCACCTCAAGCCCTATATTTTTGACACCATTTATCAAAAAAACATCCACGTATCATGCATGCACATACTCCAGAAATCATGTTCCACCCGTTAAATAATCAATATCTCTCATACAACGAGTGTCTCACTGGCGAAAGAGCTAACTGCTTTTCCTACCTAAACTGGGGTGAGATGTTGCTTGCTATTTATATTCAATCAACATCATGTACTCCAACTTGAACTGGTAAAGCCAAAACCGGTAAATCATAAGTGAAAGGGAAAGGATAGGGTGTGACCTGCAAGCAGATACATGTTAATCAACCATTTTTTACAAATTATGTGGAGAGTTTTTGTCTTCGGCCTCATGGGTTCTTTGCAGGTTGCATTGCCTTTATGGAAGCAAGTGCACTACTTCAAGAATTACCAAACGACATTGGAAAATGTCGTTGGAGATGAACAAGCGTCGGACATCATCAACAATGTGTTGTTTGTGTGTGGCACATACATTAAAGACTTTCTACCAAATTGAAGGCCACTTATGAGCTTGGACAGTTACCAGGATTTTCTACTGCAAGCAGTCAACAATTTCATTCAGGCAGGTGCATGGATATGCCTAAATCCAAGACCGGTAAATCATAAGCGAAAGGGAAAGGATAGGGTGTGACCTTCAAGCTATTCTGTAAGGGTCCTGTCCTGAACACTTAGCCATCATACTAGAGGTAGGTAATAGCTTAATAAATAACAGGATCAACTCCTTTCTCACTATAGTTTTGTCTTATGTGCTATGAGTGAGGGTTTCTAGCGCTTGTTTGACTTGAATATAGAACTGCAACCTGAATCGAGAAGAGAATACAAACCACAAAAAAATACTGGGCCTACCAACTCCGGAATGAAGTGTTTCGAATGTGGAGGATTTGGACATAAATCCTACAATTCCCTAAGAGAAGGAATCATATCAAGGGAGCAGTAAACCATTTGGAGCTAGAAGGCACTGTGGGGATGCAATGAGAGGAAAAATATATGCATAAAAAAGGTATATGAGACTCAGGCAGGTTATTATCTATATAAATCTATAATACAAACGAAGTTATATATAGATATATAGTTTGTTCATGCCCAGGAAGTGATCTATTGGTTAGTCGTTGCTTCCTCATTTCATATGCCTGCATCGTACCGAACGAACAATGACTGTGTCTGTGATGGCTCTGCTTCCACTTAATATAAAGCAATAAGCTTCAGTGGCGATGCAGTGCTAGAGTTGCATTTTTTTAAATCTGATTTAACCTTTAAACGAGCCCGAGAAAAGATGATGAGGCCTGTCCATGCGAAGCGATGAGCAAAAATGATGCAAAGCAATGAGCAAAAATGATGGGGCCTCTCCATGCAAGCAATGATGCTATTTGTGAGATGTAAACATGAATGCATATTTAAAAAAAAATATGGGCTCAATTAGAATGTATGATTTTAATTATGTAGTAGTTGATTTCATCAAGAAGCTAGATTTTAGTAGACTTGATCATTTATCTAACAACTGTGTTAAATGAAGGGATTGAAACATTAGTTAAAAATGTTATAGATAGTTTTTGTGATTATGCATTCCATTTGTCGCTGATATTTTATGTTGTATAAATCAATGTTTCGGGGATTATTTTGCTGACAGTGTCTCTCTTAGCTCTGAAGCCACCTGATCAATGCGAATCTAGAATATGAAGCAAAGCAATGACTACACTAGAACCTAATGCAAATACTTTCTTGGAAGGTGCTGAAAGTGATCATAGATCTCCATCTCGTGCAGATACTAGCATAGAGACATCAAACAACCAAGCTATATAAGGTACTTCAAATATTTGCATTATTTGTGAGTGGGTTTTGTTTAATATAGAAAAATTGCACATACACAGGGCCTTACCTTTATGGAACTCCACCTTCTGGTTGCAAAAAATACTACCTTGTTGTAGAGAATACTACCTGCATATATGCTGGTATGTTCATTGTTAACATATGTTTCAGGCTTAACTAACTAATTTATGCATTTTAACATTAACTATTGTATGAAAAATTGCATTAAATTGTAGGGAAAATTGCAGAGATTACAACGTAGATATTTGCCTGGTTGCAAAGAATATGACCTAATTGAAGAGAATACAACCTTGGTTGCAAAAGAATACGACCTTGGTTGCAATGAATATGAGGTAACAATGAATAAGAGGTAAGAAGAGAATGGTGAAATGATAAGGATGTTTTCATCTTGGGCGTGCAACACATGGGCAACATGCTAGAAGCCGGACACATGTAACATGCCACCTTGTGGCACGTTGAGGGAATTCCAATAAACATTGGAGAAATCTTTAAGATTGAAAAAAAGTTTAACATTTAATGCCACTAAGTAATGCTAGACTTAGTTCTAGCATTACTTGACTTTGCAAACATTACTCGTCAAATATGTACTTGGAAGTGGTTTTAAGCTAAGATATGGTGAGATTGTGCCTCAGGAAGAGGCCAAATAAGGCATCGAATCTAAAACTTAGGCCTAAAAACCAAATGCAACTTGTAAATTTAGATGAAAATCTTAAAACTTTAATTAAATAACTTGGTTTCCGTGAGAAACTAATTCAACAATGAAAAATTGATTACTATTAGTCCCTCCAGCCCGAAGGGACACCTAATTCTATCATCTTTGCTATCTACTTTATGTTATCTACTATTTACGACTTAAAGGTTAAAGAGGTTAAAAAGGCATTCTCTGCTATCTACTTTATGCTACCACTTAAACATATGGTGGAAAGGGGGATGTATGACCATGAAGAGGCCGTAAATCAATTTCCACTTAAACATATGATGGAAAGGGGGATGTATGACCATGAAGAGGCCGTAAATCAATTTCCATATCTACCTAAGTCTAACATGGGTGAGAAATGATGTTAAAATTTCAAATTGTATTAAAAAATATAAACTTTATCTTAATCAAAAAAATTATTCGTCATTAATATGATATATTATATAATAAATTAATTATATATAATATAACTAATTTAATATTATTTCCTAATATAATCATAAGTTCCTCAAAACTTTATAAATATTGTAATGTATAACCTAACACATATTAATATTATGATAATAATAATAATAATAATATATGCTATAATATAAATGTAATATAAATATATACTCATAATATCTATCTATCTATCTATCTATCTATCTATATATATATTAATAATGTAATTTATAAATTAATATTAGGATTATTATATAATCTGGATTATAAGTGAAAGATTTTTGCTAAAAGTGTTTATATTATATTATTAATTAATAATAATATGTATTAATTATATATGATGATAATAATAATAATAATCTATTTTTAAGGTCACGGCAAAGCCACACCAAATTGGTGTATGAGACCCCCCTTGTTTGTGGGACAAGAGACCCCCCTCCACCCAACAATTTGACTAGCAAAGTCTACAGAGGTATACATACCCTACCCCCCTCTAGATTTGAACTTGTGACCTCTTAAGAGGAAACACATGTTCTTAACCATTGGGCTAATAATAACCATAAGTATTATATAATATAATATATTATAATATTATAGGTTAATAATATAGTTAATATATATGCCCCGGATGGGGTGACACGTCGCCCAGGGGTCACAGGTGGATTCCACCCGGCCCAGGCATAAATTCCATATACCGCCACCCACGCGCATGTATTAACCATGGAGGACGAATACAGCAGCAGGGGCAGGACGGAGAGACCCTTCCCGCGAGCGAGCATTAACGCTTGCAGTGGTTCCGGGACGACCAGAGTTAAAGGAGAAAGGATGGGCTCGGCTCTTGATCATTTGGTTTTTAGTCTACCCGGACAGGGCGGGTCTGCACTCACCTCGGCTCTGAGCTCTGCATGGTTGCGCGGGTGCAGCCCAATTCTCATTGTGTCTAGCATACACCGGGTAGCTCTGGTGCGTCTTTGTATCTC
>SNQJ01S0050432.1:147423-158957 GCA_010110895.2 Picea sitchensis | reverse complement strand
TTTTCTTCATGCACTTCCCAAGATGTGGTTGTTGTGGATGAATCTAGGAAATTTTTACTTGAGGATATTGAAATGGAATGGTTGTTAGAGGATTTACTTGATCCTTTGGATTTTTCAAAGATATTGGATATTCAAATGGTTATGAAGAGTTGAGAGATAACATACCAAAATTCCACGGGTTTAAAGATTCACCTCAATTACATGTCACATCATTCATTGATACTATTTCCAGATTTGATATCATTTATGATGATGTTAAAATGAAAATGAATCATTTATGATGATGTTAAAATGAAGATGTTTGTGATGTCCTTGGATCTTCTTGAGGGTGAAATCTTTGATTGGTATGCAAAACTAGGTAAAGAGGAAATTTCATCACTTTTATAATTTCTCTTGAATTTCATAGAGTATTCACTTCCTCTTCATGAAGTGAACAAATGTGAAGGGGATATTGTAAATTTTGGGTAGCATGTTGTATCATATCCTCAATAAATGCATTTCAGCACTATCCATCTTTGGATAGAAGAAAATTGTAAAGGTGCATGCCATCTTGGGCATGAGCATAATGTATTGGCTCCTCTATTATGAAATTTCAGATTTCATCATTGTAGTTAATGAATATTAAAATTTTGATGTTTCCCTCTTTTGGTTCATTACCAAACATAGAGGAAGAACAATGTATGTAAACAAAGAACTAGGATAGATTCATTGTTTGTATGCTTACACCTAACCTTTGTATTTTTCCCACGTAGAGTAGTAGTAGGAAAAATAAGCTCTTGAAGAGCATTAGGAGGAATGATCTTTCTATTATGAACATTTCTCATGTACTTTGACATTGTTGGTTTGTAACCTTGCTTCATTTTTTTGAAACCAATTTTGTTGTAATAAGTTGGATGTGATGAGATGTAGAACATCCATCCACATTCCATTTGCTTGAAGGAGTTATCTCATATGTACAAATTGGAGATTATGAGATTCTCACACACTCTTCTCCTAAAAGTACATATCCCCAAGTAGGAGCCAAATGTTGTTCATCATATGCACATGAGTGGTAAATTGCAATCCTCATCACATGATGCATTTTTACAAGATAAATTATAGCGACGATGATGAGCGTAAGATGCATCATGGTTGGGCATCTTTATAATTGTGGATACTCTTCTCTTTCTTTATCAAGGTTGTGCATGAGATGATACATATTGAATCGGCAATTTAATGGTAACATATCTTGGTTATTGAAACTTTCATATTAAAAATTAGTGGCTTCAGATGATGTTGTGTTATCCATGGTTGGAGTAACACTCATACTTAATATTCTCATTATAACTTTGACTTATAATATTTAAGTAAAACAAATTTGAACACATATGAATGAAGAAGTTTAAAAGAGAAAACCCATTTTACAACTTAACCAGGATGAAGAAATAAAGTAAAAGTCATGATATATCATGGACCACCCCTTTGCACTTTTAACTATATATAAGGCATACTAAAAAGTTGTGATAAAGAGGCCACTCCTTACTATGGTGAAAACATGTTTTAAAGAGGTAAGTTAAACAATATAGTTTAAATATATGGGCCACCCCCTTTATTATACCTGCTGATAGGCTGGTATATAGCAATGAGTTCGCCCTTGACTATATATTAATCCAGTCATTTGACCAAAAATTTGTATGGTTTTCTAATGTCATACTTTAGTAATTTTTTTTTTTTATTTGTTTCAATTATTTAAAATCCTTTTTGGCAAGATCCCATTCACTATTGAAACGAACCTCTTATTGCCGAGCCGATGGCGGTTCATAAATGCAAACATACAGTCTACTACATCAATTTTCTAGATCAACATGCGTCTTGACATGTCATGTAACTGCAGTCGATGCACTGCAGATCAGATCCCTTGTCAGTATCCTCCTCCTGTTGTATAGACTTCAACGCTCAATTCTTTGTCACTTCAGTAAGCTATTTCAGATAGCATGAAGCTGATGGAGTTCGAAGAAGCATTATCGGGGAAGCTGGAGATATGCCAAGCCGATCTCTTGGATTATCACAACGTTTTCGACAACATCAATGGATTCTCTGGAGTTTTGCATGTCCCTACACCCTATGATCATCTCGATGGATTGCAGGAATATTTGGTATAAATTAGTTTGTGAAGATTTTTTTAGAATTTGGATAAATTTATGGGAAATGAAGGGTTTCATGATGTTTTATTGGGTGTTGTAGATTGATAGCACAGACTACGAGGTTCAGAGCGCATTGAATGTGGTGGAAGCCTGCGTTGTCGCAAAGAGTGTGAAGAGTTTGGTGTTCACTTCCTCTGTGTCGGCCATTGTTTGCGGGAGGAGGATTGGCAATCTTGGTGATGGAGAAATTATGGACGAGAAGTGTTGGACCAATCTTGAATTTTGTCGGGAAAAGAAGGCAAGTCGATTCACTTTTGTAGTTCTCTAAATCTAATTCATCCTAAATTATAGAAAAAATCATTATCAAATGCCTTCTATCTTTGTTTAGTTGATGTCTCCATTGGAAAAAAAACTCTCAGAGAAAGCTGTATGGGTACTCTCAAATGACAGGGACCTTAATATGGTAGTAGTGAATCCTACTTCAGTCATGGGGCCCAAACTCTCAAATCCTAATTCACATACCATTTTAAACCAATTGAAAGGTAAATTGATATCCTTAACTATAACATTGATCCCTATTAAGATCAATTTTTTGGGGGTTGTATTACATATTAACGTTCTGTTATAAAATGAATTTTGTTAATCACAGGATCCAAGGCACTACAAAAAAATGGTATGTGTGCATATGTAGAAGTGGAAGAAGCGACTCTTGCACATGTTGCTGCCTTTGAATGTGAAAATGAAAGATAGAAGCCGATGGCTGGGGAAACCTTGTGAAGGTCCATGTGCGGTGGTATTATAAGCCAAAGGAGTCTATAGGAGGTCGCCGCCAATTCCATGGTGCAAAGGAGATCTTCCTTTCGGATCATTTCGACGAGCATAGTGCCAATACAATTGAAGGAAAATGCAGTGTGCATACTTTCAAGAACTACACCAAATTGGACATCATCAGCTCCGAAGACTATTTCTGCCACTTTGAATTCAACACCACAGCTGGAGGGTTTACTTTCGATAGGGTGGCCATGTAAGTTAGTGAGATCTGTTGTGAAATTTTTTCTTTCTTTTTTGCCTCCCGAGGTTTCGATCTGTTGACCTCCGAGATGTGTCTTTAATGAAATGCCTTTTGTCTTTCTGTTTATTGCAGGCACTGCAAATGTGAAATGTTGTACAACCCTGATGTCTTAATGGCTCAATGTGAAGCATGCAAGGATTTGTAGGTTATGTATCTTCTTTGTTTTCTCATTCGATTTTCTGTCAAAATTTTACTCTCACGATAAATGGTTAGCTCACGATACAACTTCATGTTACTTTGCATGAGTTATCATGTCCAACATTGAACCTAGTTGAAAAGTGCGGCATTGCGGCCTCCATTAAAGAGTAATAGTTGCGCTAACTAACGTTAGCAATAATAGCTTTAAAAGCATAACGAAGAACTGGAATGTTTGGTTAATTCCGGGAACCCTCAGTTTAAAGAGGTTTCGAACTCAAGATCCTATTTGAAAGTTAATAAGAAACAACTAGAAACATGCTAATTTCAAACACTATAGGGAAACTTACTTTTGGCTCCATACCCAATAGCCCTTCTTGCCAATGCATGCTTTTACGCTAATCCGACATTGGCAAGTGGTTGATGTTTATTTACTGCGTGGATACCCAAGTCACTTATTTAAGATTTGAATTTCATCGTGGAACAAGAAAACCCGTCTTTTTTGACGTTCTAGGTTTGTAACATGCATATGTAGTTCCTAATGGTATAAAAAATATAAGCTAAATGGTCTTCAGAACTGAACGAGGTTCTATTTTTCCATTTTTCCACAAGAGAAAAACTACTTTCATTTTGTGTACATTGCTACAACTCCACATACAGTCATAAGGGTTTAAATTTTTACCAATTACATGGATATCTTGCTAACCCATATCCACAATCACCGTATCTTTCATATCTTGCTAACCCATATCCGCAATCACTGTACCTTTCATCGATACCACATTGAAGACCTTATTCAAAGGTGGTGTTGCTTTTTTTCTCTTTTGTTTTTATAATATTTTTTATCTACTTGTCAAAATAAGGTAGTTTTACTACTAGAAGACCTTATTCAAAGGTGGTGTTGTTTTTTTCTTTTTTCTTTTGTTTCTATAAATAATTTTTATTTACCTGTCAAAATGCGGTAGTTGTACTTCCTGGTGCAGTTACTTCCTGGTGCTGTTTTTTTTTCCTTAGTTTTATTAATTTATTGACGTATATAAGTGAAATATATTAGGAAAAATACAACTCTCTATGTTAAAGATATAAGTGAAATATATTAAAATATCCTTATAGATAATATTTTCATATCGACACTTATTCATTATTCAATACATAATATCAAATAATCTACAAATTTCATATCCTTACTACAAATTCATTTAAATAACATTTTCATTTTATTTGTATGCATGCAATTGTACATACCATTAACAATATATTACTCTCTTACACTCTCTATGTTAAAGATATAGGTGAAATATATTAAAATATCATTATAGATAATATTTTCATATCCACACTTATACAATATTCAATACAAAATATCAAATAATCTACAAATTCCATATCCTTACTACAAATTCATTTAAATAACATTTCCATTTTATTTGTATGCATGTAATTGTACATACCATTAACAATATTTTACTCTCTTACACTCTATATGTTAAAGATATAAGTGAAATAATTAAAATATCCTTCTAGATAATATTTTCATATCCACACTTATTCAATATTCAATATAGAATATCAAATAATCTACAAATTTCATATCCTTACTACAAATTCATTTAAATAACATTTTAATTTTATTTGTATGCATGTAATTGTACATACCATTAACGATATATTACTCTATTACATTGTTTTCATGTAATAAGACTTCGACAAGTATTTGCTACCATGTAGCCTTGTTAAAACTAACATGAGCATATCATGATCAACTTGGAAATAGACGCCCTCAATGCACGAGATATATTAAAGTGGTAAACACCAAACATGAAGTATTAAAGGTTAAAAAGGGGTTTTCCACTATCTACTTTATGCTACCACTTAAACGTATGATGGAAAGGGGGCCGCATGTAACATGGTGAAAAATGATGTCATGCAAAGAAGCTGTCCACTCTTTTAACTTTATTTAAAAACAAGTGAGGTTGCGGAGCAACAAGTCCCTGCCTAGAAGGTAGAGGAGCTTGTTGTTTGTTACTTAGCTTGATATTATTTAGGTAGCAATATTCTTTTAACTTCATGACAACTTTTACGTTTATTGATATAAAGTTTAGTATTTCAGTTTTAAGTATGTTTTGTAGTATTTCAGTTTTAAGTGTGTTTTGTAGTATTTCAGTTTTAAGTGTGTTTTGTTCTCTCTCCGATGGAGTAAAAGTTGATATAATGATGAATTAAGGGATAGTCTCGTTAATATTATTTGTGTCGTTAATAGTATTTGTGTACTAAGAATGGTGTGATGATCATGTTATTTTGTGATGATCATGTTATTTTGTGATGATCAGTGTGTGGTCTGCATCTTGTGTCTTGTGTATTTTTTAAATGTTAATCAACATCTACTGTATTCTGCTCAACATCTATCGTATTCTGCTCGACACAGTCTTAGTCTGTCCAATGTCAATCTATTACTTGGAATAACTTTAATTGTAATTGTTAAAGATAAAAAGTATTTCATTTAATATATTAAATCCAATCATCCAATCACTAGAACTGCACTGAAATTTGTTTCATCCAGTTGAGTCATCAAACATAATAAATATTGCTTCTAGACGTATACTTATCTCGAAATTGATGTACATTCAATCAATTTGTTTCATCTAGCAGAGTCATCAAACATAAGCAATATTGTTTCTAGACGTATCTCAAACTCACTCTACATTCAATCACTTAGAATTGAGAGCAATCTATGCAGTGTGTTGCCTCATCAATTTCTTATGTAACAACTTCCATAATCCCTGCAAAATAAACATATACTATTAATGTCTTCCAAGAGTTAAAACCCATTAGTCATATTAATATTACAACAATACTATATATATAAATGAAAAAGACAATATATATAAATGAAAAAGACAATATCTGAAACTATTGTTGAATAACATAATTCCAACAAAGAAGTGGCATTCAAATTCCTTGCAAGCTTGAGCATGAATATTTTTGCATGATGGTATTAACAAATTTATTATAACATAGTGGTGGATCTTTTGAGTTCGGGCAGGGTTCATTCCAAGTTCTCGTTACTTATGCACATTGGTAGCCATGACAAGAGAATGCAAGGTGAGCTTAAAGAGATTAGACAACAAGTTGTTCGATGTTGTTACCAAATCAGCTGTGTAATGAATAGTGTAATTTTCTCACTTCATATCTAATACTTGTGCTTATGCTGGAAGAACCAAATCAATTGCTTCATAGATAGGATCAAGATCATAACTAACATAGTCCCTATTAAGTCATGATTACATAGTTAATCGAAAGTTAATTCTACAAAGATTGATGTATTCTTGCCAATTGCTCTTGACATCCATTACATTGCCATTAAAACACCAACACGTGATGATGGCTATGTCTCCTCCCAATCTCATTGATTATCATAATTTTATAGGAAGCCCCAAAAACTCAAAATTCCTCACATGGCTATCCAAATATTAATGATGTTGTTTATTGGATCTGTTCGTTAAAACCATTAAAACCTCCAAATAACGAGAACTGAGATGATATTTCTAGTAAAATTATATTTCTTCCCTTTCATAATTATTCTTGTTAATTTTAGATCTATTTGTTTTATAAATATTATTTATTATACTTTAATCTATTTTTTGGTATAAATATTTTAACTATTTAAAATAGATAGCAGCCCACACTTGCTTCTATAAATGCACTTAGGACATATCCAAATGTGGGAGTGAATATAAAAAAATAAATATATTAGATATGCAACTTTTGATATAATAAATAGACCGTGTAAATAGTTGGTTCACCTAGCATAAAATGGTGCTTTTGTTCGGTCAAAAGTCATTGGATCATCTGATGGTGGTGCAACTTGTGCGGATACCTTCTCAAAATAGGTGAATCATAAGTAAGATCGTGCCTCGTAGATGCATAGTCCAGATAAAGCAAAGACCAGATGAAAATGTAAAATGAATATGAAATCTAGGACAAAAGAGAGTGATTTGTTATTGGTTTGAGTGTTAGAACAACAATGGTTGTAGCTACTGCTTCTACTTATGAAACCAGTTTTAGGAATTTCATGGTTCCATCCCAACGTGCTAACAAAAATGTTGGTATTGTTCGAGAATCGACAACATTTTGAGAACATTATTTCAATATTTCTATTACATGTTAATCATTCTTGTGCTACATGCTAATGAGAAATGCCATGGGGGAAAATGGTGTTGGTGTCAGAAAGGTCAGTGGACTTCACAACACTGCCTCCCATGCCCAAAAATAATGGTGGAATTGTGATAGAGATGGCAAGACAAATTATTGAAGACTAGAGTTTCTGAGCTTCTTCATGCGATGGAGTATTCATCTTTTTATGGATGTATAAGCAATTATTTGTTTCATTTCAATTGTCATCAATGGATTCTCGGTTAGGCTCTTTTAAGTCTAAAGATCCCAATGAGTAAGTGTTGTCACTTTTCATAGCAATCGTTGAATAATAAATTGCAAGCTTAAAAACAAATAAAGCAGTGCACAATTTTCCTCTCGGAGGAGGATCCCATAATCCAAATGGAGCAAAAGAGAATTTTATGGATATGCAGAGCTATATGTGATCTAAGTTATGTTTTATAGACAATCAATTCATCTTAATATTATCAAGTAAATAGGAGAAACATGGAAATTAATGTCTTTTGTTAGACACGATGGATTGGGAAATGCACAAGGTTCTAGGGGATCGTTAGAGAAGAGAGTGATATTCCTAGAAACTAAGTTGGAGAAAACTATAGAAAATAATAATATAATATAATCGAAGTTCACGTCAAGCCCTATATTTTTAACGCCATTTATCAAATCACCATCCGCGTATCATGCATGCACATACTCCAGAAATCATGTTCCACTCGTTAAATAATCAATATCTCTCATACAACGAGTGTCTCACCGGTGAAAGAGGTAGCTTCTTTTCCTACCTAAATTGTGGCGAGATGTTGCTTGCTAGTGATATTCAATCAACATCATGTACTCCAACTTGAACCGGTAAAGCCAAGACTAGTAAATCATAAGTGAAAGGGAAAGGATAGGGTGTGACCTGCAAGCAGATACATGTTAATCAACCATTTTTTACAGATTATGTGGAGAGTTGTTGTCTTAGGCCTCGTGGGTTCTTTGCAGGCTACATTGCCTTTATGGAAGCAAGTGCACTACTTCAAGAATTACCAAACGACATTGGAAAATGTTGTTGGAGATGAACAAGCATCGAGCATCATCAACAATGCGTTGTTTGTGTGTGGCACAGACATTAACGACTTTTTGCCAAATTGAAGGCCACTTATGAGCTTGGATAGTTTCCAGGATTTTCTACTGCAAGCAGTCGAAAATTTCATTTGGGTAGGTGCATGGATATGCCTAAATACAAGACCGGTAAATCATAAGCGAAAGGGAAAGGATAGGGTGTGACTTGCAAGCTATTCTGTAAGGGTCCTGTCCTGAACACTTAGCTATCATACTAGAGGTAGGAAATAGCTTAATAAATAACAGGATCAACTCCTTTCTCACTGTAGTTTTGTCTTATGCACTATGAGTGAGGGTTTCTAGCGCTTGTTTGACTTGAATATGGAATCACCACCTGAATCAAGAAGAGAATACAAACCACAACAAAATACTGGGCCTACCAACTCTAGAATGAAGTGTTTCGAATGTGGAGGATTTGGACATAAATCCTACAAGTTCCCTAAGAGAAGGAATCAGATCAAGGGAGCAGTAAACCATTTGGAGCTAGAAGGCATTGTGGGGATGCAATGAGAGGAAAAATATATGCATAAAAAAGGTATATGAGACTCATGCGGGTTATTATCTATATAAATCTATAATACAAACAAAGTTATATATAGATATATAGTTTGTTCAAGCCTAGGAAGCGATCTATTGGTTAGTCGTTGCTTACCCCTTTCATTTGCCTACTTCGTACCGAACGAACTATGACTGCGTCCATGATGGATCTTCTTCCACTTAATAGAAAGAAAAAAGCTTCAGCGATAATGCTATGCTAGAGTTTCTTTTTAAAAAATCTGATTTAACCTTTAAACGAGCTCGAGAAAAGATGATGGGGCCTGTCCATGCGAAGCGATGAGCAAAAATGATGCGAAGCAATGAGCAAAAATGATGGGGCCTCTCCATGCCAAGCGATGATGTTATTTGTGAGTTGTAAACACAAATGCAGATTTAAAAAAAAATATGGGCTCAATCAGAATGTATGATTTTAATTATGTAGTAGTTGATTTCACCAAGAAGCTAGAGTTTAGTAGACTTGATCATTTATCTAACAACTGTGTTAAATGAAGGGATTGAAACATTAGTTAAAATTTTTATAGATAGTTTTTGTGATTATGCATTCCATTTGTCGCTGATCTTTTATGTTGTATAAACCAATGTTTCGAGGATTATTTTGCTGACAGTGTCTCTCTTAGCTCTGAAGCCACCTGATCAATGCGAATCTAGAATATGAAGCAAAGAAATGACTACACTAGAACCTAATGAAAATAATTTCTTGGAAGGTGTTGAAAGTGAACATAGATCTCCATCGCGTGTAGATACTAGCATAGAGACATCGAACAACCAAGCTATATAAGGTACTTCAAATATTTGCATTATTTGTGAGTGGGTTTTGTTCAATATAGAAAAATTGCACGTACACAGGGCCTTACCTTTGTGGAACTCCACCTTCTGGTTGCAAAGAATACTACCTTGTTGTAGAGAATACTACCTGCATATATGCTAGTATGTTCATTGTTAACATATGTTTCAGGCTTAACTAACTAATTTATGTGTTTTAACATTAACTATTGTATGAAAAATTGCAGGGAAAAATGTAGGGAAAATTCCAGAGAATACAACATGGATATTTGCCTGGTTGCAAAGACTATGACCTAATTGAAGATAATACAACCTTGGTTACAAGAGAATGCGACCTTGGTTGCAATGAATATGAGGTAAGAATGAATACGAGGTAAGAAGAGAATGGTGAAATGATAAGGATGTTTTCATCTTGGGTGTGCAACACATGGGCAACATGCCAGAAGCTGTACACATGAAACATGCCACCTTGTGACACGTTGAGGGAATTCCAATAAACATTGAAGAAATCTTTAAGATTGAAAAACAATTTAACATTTAATGCCAATAAGTAATGCTAGACTTAGTTCTAGCATTACTTGACTTTGCAAACATTACTCGTCAAATATGCACTTGGAAGTGGTTTTAAGATAAGATATGGTGAGAGTGTGCCTCAGGAAGAGGCCAAATAAGACATCGAATTTAAAACTTAGGCCTAAAAACCAAATGCAACTTGTAAATTTAGATGAAAATCTTAAAACTTTAATTAAAGAACTTGGTTTCCATGAAAAACTAATTCAACAATGAAAAATCGATTTCTATTAGTCCCTTCAGCCTGAAGGGCCACCTAATTCTATCATCTTTGCTATCTACTTTATGTTATCTACTATTTACCACTTAAAGGTTAAAGAGGTTAAAAACAGGTTCTCTGCTATCTACTTTATGCTACCACTTAAACATATGAGGGAAAGGGGGATGTATGACCATGAAGATGCCGTAAATCAATTTCCATATCTACCTAAGTCTAACATGGGTGAGAAATGATGTCAAAATTTCAAATTGTATTAAAAAAAATAAACTTTATCTTAATCAAAGAAATTATTCGTCATTAATATGATATATTATATAATAAATTAATTATATATAATATAACTAATTTAATATTATTTCCTAATATAATCATAAGTTCCTCAAAACTTTATAAATACTGTAATGTATAACCTAACGCATATTAATATTATGATAATAATAATAATAATATATACTATAATATAAATGTAATATAAATATATACTCGTAATAAATATATCAATATATATTTAATAATGTAATTTATAAATTAATCTTAGGATTATTATATAATCTGGATTATAAGTTAAATATTTTTGCTAAAAGTGTTTATATTATATTATTAATTAATAATAATATGTATTAATTATATATGATAATAATAATAATAATAATCTATTTTTAAGGTCACAGCCAAGCCACACCAAATTGGTGTATGAGGACCCCTTGTTTGTGGGACAAGGGATCCCCCTCCACCCAACAATTTGACTAGTATAGTCTACGGATGTATACATACCCTACCCCCCTTTGGATTTGAA
>SNQJ01S0050432.1:132998-147343 GCA_010110895.2 Picea sitchensis | reverse complement strand
TATATATATATATATAGTAAGTTAGGAAAATATATTAGATCCTGCTAAAGAGCAACAATTACAGATGTCGGAATAACCCAAGAGGCCGTGACAACATCGCCCTAGTGGGAAACCAATGCTACCACATGGCCATTAAGTTTCCAATTGTCCATGCAGAATTCAAAAACTGAAATAAACAAAAAATGTGCTAGTCCTAGAGCTAGGAAGCCACGCAGGGCAAGAACCCTGTAATCTAAACTGTCTGTAGACATAAAAACTTAAGAAACCTGCAAAAGTTGAAATTATCTAGAGCTGAGGTCGGGCTTCCGTTCTTTCCTTTGGTCCTACGCAATGTCTTTACCTAGAGTCCCTGTGTCTGGGATAGTTTATCGGAGATCCCTAAGAAGAGACTCCAACATCTCCTCGCAACAAATTCGACTGTCTTCCCCATTCTGCAACTCCTTGATGGCACACTTGAAGTCCATGATTGAGCTCTTGATGAAATCCAAAGATTTCTTCAAAATATCCAACTTAGCGCACTGAGAACATACAATTGGGGGAAGAGAGGGTGGTGGAACATCAGAGGACGAAGTGGGGGAGGNCCTGGCCGGGACCTCGCGGCATGCCAGCAAGGATGACAGGTCACGCGACACTTAGGTTTCTTTACTTGCCATCTCGGTTTCTAGTTTTATGATCTAATGTTTTATGTGCACTTAGAACTTTTGACATCTGTTCTGGTTTCCTATGGGCATGACAGATGTCACTTTGCTATTTTTCTTTTTATGCTATCGCTACTTGCCCTCCATATATGCTGGTTTCTGATAAATCAGCAGCATTTTGTGTGGCTCCAGACCTACTCTTCTGTATACTTTGTTATTTTGTTTATCTAATATAGCAGGCTCCACTTTTTTACTCAAAAAAAAAATATAGTTAATATATATAATATTATTTTATTTTATTATAATATTATATATATATATATATAGTAAGTTAGGAAAATATATTAGATCCTGCTAAAGAGCAACAATTACAAACGTCGGAATAACCCAAGAGGTCGTGACAACATCGCCCTAGTGGGAAACCAATGCTACCACATGGCCATTAAGTTTCCAATTGTCCATGTAGAATTCAAAAATTGAAATAAGCAAAAAATGTGCTAGTCCTAGAGCTAGGAAGCCACGCAGGGCGAGAACCCTATAATCTAAACTGTCCGTAGACATAAAAACTTAAGAAACCTGAAAAAGTTGAAATTATCTAGAATTGAGGTCGGGCTTCCGTTCTTTCCTTTGGTCCTATGCAATGTCCTTACCCAGAGTCCCTGTGTCCGGGATAGTCTATTAGAGATCCCTAAGAAGAGACTCCAACATCTCCTCACAACGAATTCGACTGTCTTCCCCATTCTGCAACTCCTTGATGGCGCACTTGACGTCCATGATTGAGCTCTTGATGAAATCCAAATATTTCTTCAAAATCTCCCACTTAGCGCATCAAGAACATACAAATGGGGGAAAAGAGGGTGGTGGAACATCAGAGGACGAAGTGGGGCAGGCAGAAGAGGGGGGAGGGGAGGACGAAGAGGAGAGCAGGGCAATCGGGCTGAGGGGAGCAGAGGGTGGAGGTGGGCAGGGTGGAGGCTGGTGGGGGGGTGGTGGCTCTGGGCTAAGCTTTGGGGCATAGCTGAGAGAATTTCCAAAGTTGTCGAACCACTCTAATATACATGCATACAGGGAGGTAAATATGGTGTGGTGGCTCCGTCAGGAGGATGTTCAGGGGAGGAGGCATGAAGCGGGTCAGGGGGGAGCTCCGGAGTGGAGGTGTGAACACGGTCCAGAGGAAATCTCTAAGGAGCTTACTTACCATGACCCCTCGATCCTAGGCCTCTCACTGCATACCAGGCTACCCCATGCTTAGACTTACCTCGGAGGTGAGGCATCATGACTAAGACCGAGAGAGGAGTGGAGGGAGAGAACTAGAGATGGAGCTCGAAACTACTATGGAGCATAGGAGAGAGCTCTAACTACAGCCAAAAAAGAAAAAAATAGACTGGAGGATGAGTGTGAGGTGCGGGAGGCCAAAAGCACAGAATACTATGGAGCGTAGGAGAAATCTTAAACCAGAGCCAAAGAAAAATGCAAATTGGTGGATGTGTTTGAGGCATGAGAGGCAGAGAGCGCAAATGATCCATGGATTTCCCTGTTTCAGGAAAAAAACCATTGTTTTGACCTAGATGATGGGATTCAGCATGCATCCAACCCATCGCATTTACCATCCCTACGAGTTTGAGCTCCATAGCATTACACTGATCTGAGTGCAAATGAATGCGAGGGTGCATCGAACAAGGATTTGAATGCATGGAGTAAAGTCTGAGGTGAGTGCGGGCTGCATTGGTGTGTTGTGGCATGGATTGTCACCTGGTGTCTGCCCAGTTGTCCCTCCACTCATAAGTCCCGATGACACCCCATCCGGGGGAGAATTATAAATTATATTATTANAGGATGCAAGTTTCCACAGTTAGTCATAATGTATATATAAATTATGGATTAAAATTGGGTGTGGAGTTTTCTGGTTTCAAGTGGACACTCCACCCATCATCAGAGACATCTAAAGAAAAAATGTTGTAAAATAGTTCTAGGGTTTTGTAAATATAAAGACAATAATTTGGAAACATCTGTTGTAATTAGGTATTCAACAATTTGGAGTGAGCCGTTGGAATTAGGTATTAAACAATTTGGAGCTAGCTGTTTGAATTAGGTAATAAATAAAGAGGAGATAACGATGTTATTATTATTAGGTTAAAAAGATAATTGAAAATATTGAGTCAATGTTAAAGAGTATTAAGATAATTAGTTTAAATTATTAATAAAGTATTGAATACATACTAATACAACATTTAATAATGCTAATAAAGTATTAAGTTAATAAATATATTAAAGAGTGTTAAGTTAGGAAATTATTGGGAAAACTAATTGAATTGGGTAGGTGTTAAATTCTAGGAAACAATGGATGAGGGGGAAGTAGGTAGGATAAGGTAATTTAATAAAGAAAAGTAGGATAAACCTATAATGGAGAAGGGGGGAATAATTAAAATGGGGGTTAGAGACAAAAATTGGAGAGAGGAGAAATATTAAGATAAGGAGAGAGACAAAATAAGGGGATTTCTTTATCTCCTCTTTATTTATTACCTAATTCAAACAACTAGCTCCAAATTGTTTAATACCTAATTCCAACAGTTAACTCCAAATTGTTGAATACCTAATTCCAACAATTAACTCCAAATTGTTGAATAACTAATTCCATTGGCTAGTTCCAAATTATTGCCTTTATGTTTACAAAACTGGAACACTCTTTTACAACATTTATGTTTTCTATGTCCATGATGATGGGTGGAGTGTCCACTGGAAAAGTTATATTTCAGAAAACTCCACACACAGTTTTAATCCAGAAGTTATTTATACATTATTTATTATTATATATAAACTAATATAATAAGAAGTTCCTCAAAACTTTATATATAATGTAATTTTTTAATAAAAATTTATAAATTTACAAAAAAATTAAATATTATTAATAATATTATAAAATTACATAAATATATTATATTATAATATATATAATATAGTATAATATTATAATATATATATAGTATATTATAAGTTAATAGTGACAACTTGGAAAGGATCAAGTGTACTTTGCAATCTCAATTCCTTTTAAATTGCACAATGCACATGCTCCTCAGTTTTCAATTCTATTCAAGTTGTATTTCTCCAACATTTTTTACGGAATCAAACTTGTTGGAGAACTTGTGGAAATGAGCATCAATATAGGAAGTTCAAACTTGTGAGTAACATCTTTGTCAAGGTAATGCTTCTATATTTTCATTATACTTCTTCTTAATCATTTTTAATTGCTCACACTCCCTGGACCATCACTCTTTCATATATTTTACTTGCCATACTTTGAATTTTCATGTCTCTCATGTTATTAACTCCATTACTTATTTATCACAACTCTGTGGAAGGTCGTTCCATTACTTATTTATTACAGCCCTGTGGAAGATCGAGGTTGACATATTTTAGTGTTTCAAGGGAAAGATGATTGTTTTTCCTTCTCTGGTTAAGGTCAATATTATTTTACTTGTTTATTATGGTTTGCCAGTAAAGGAAAAGTTTATCTTTCTTTTAATACCTTTGTGCAAATCATTGAAGAATCTTCTTCACTCCCAGAGCTCCAACTATTTAGGTTCCTATATTTATAGAGACTCCTAGGGTTTGAAAAACAATAATGAATAGGATATTAGGCCATGCCTTATTCATAATTCTGTTAAGACAGTAGAGTCTTCATCCACATTGAACTTCATTTATTTATGATCATTATTCAAAATATTTGGCTTTGGAATTTGCAGAAATTTCTATTGTATCCTTCCATGGGGACTTGGTCGCTATAGTCCATGTGTAGCTGAGAAACCATTGTTGTCTGTTGTATTTCTTGTACAAATTTTAGTTCAAAACTTTGCACATTTCTATAATTCAGACAATGTTAAATATAATACCACTATACCTAATATTTTGTCTATTTTGATAAATTAGAAAGTTGTCTGACAAACTGGACGTAGATTTGATTTTGTTTTTTTCCCTAAATTTAGAAAATAAAAATCCAACACGACTCTAGTTGATCTGGATTTGATGAGAAGAATGAAATGAATACATATTATTATCAAAATATTCTTAACATGGAATAACATATATAGAGTGAAACTTGTTCTATTCAATAAGGAAATAAGTTGAAACTGTAAAATGTAGCAGAAAACAAGCTTGCTAGAATGGTGGCGGCTTGTCTCTGAGAAGAGATGTGACGAATGCACTCATTCGAAAGAAGATGACTACAATAAGGCTCTAAGGGCATTTTTACAATAAACTGGAATGTCAAAAATCCTACACATCCAAAAACCTAACCTTAGGACATGAAGCACCAAAAGTCATGTGGGCCCCGTTTGGGTAAGTTAGTACATCAACTTCTCGGGGTCGTAACTTTTGCATACGATCTCTATTTTAGGAGAATGATAGCCCATTGGAAAGGTCTATATGAGGACTACACATGTTTTTATTAGAATGTAACTCCATCTATAGTTTGACTATGGTGAGCCCTAAAAATGTTTTTTAGGGCCTCAAAACGGCCCGAGAAGTTAGGGACCCAAAAACTAGGAAAAAAATGCCAAACTGAAAAAATACCAAAATGAGCCAGTTGGAATAGGTGGGAGGCCATCAAAATCCATATAGATCAATACTCCCCCCTTAGGAAGCAATGGTCTCCATTTTGTTGAGTGTCCCCATCAGATGATGAGATTTCTGCTGAATTTTCCCTCGGGTGAGCCACTTGCCTTGGTGCAGGAGTTGCCCTGCTTTGCCAACTCGATATAGTTGGATCCTTTGCTGGCAAGTGCCCTTGACCTATTTTTACACAATTTGATCACTGGATTCATGTTGTATGTAGTCAGGGTTGATCTCTATTGGTGTCATCTATTCTTCTATCTCTGAGGTGTCCAATAAAGGTGGGAAATAAGGTCGAAGGAGATCAACATTGAACACTGGGTGCAGGCCAAGGAAAGGAGGAATGTTGAGCTCAAAAGAATTATAACCCACAACCTTGGTGATGGTGTATGACCCATAACAGAATGGGCGAAGCTTCCAATGGGTTCTTGTTAGGTGTTCTTTCTGCAAGTGAAACCAAACTTTGTCTCCCACCTAAAACTTATGTGGCACCTAATGTTGATCATGGCACTTCTTGTACTTGTCATTGGACTTATATAGGATATCCTGAACCTGTTGGCAGATGTGTTGGATCTTCTCAATGAACCGGGTGGCTTTGTCAGCTTCATTTGGAGTAGGATATGAGTCAGTCGAGGTGACCGCAAGGGGTAATACAACATCTATGCGACCCAATGGGTGGAATCCAAACCCCACCTGAAAGGGGTTGTGGCCGGTTGAGCTATGAAAGGCTCAGTTGTAGCTATGTTAGACATAGGGAAGTCTCTCATCCCATGTGCAAGGGTTCTTGGAATTATACATGCGCATGATATGAACGATCATTCGATTTACAACCTTGGTTTGGCCATCTCTCTAGGGGTGGAAGGTCGTGGATTTGGTGAGCTTGGTGTCTAGCAGTGACTAGAGGCTCGACCATAATGTGCTGAGAAATCGACTATCCCGATCTAAGAAAATGGTTTGTGGGATTCGAAAATGTACCCAGACTTGTTCAAAGAAGAGCTTGGAAGTGGCCTCTGTTGTGATTCTCTTCTTGTAGGTGGCCAGAGTCACCATCTTAGCAACAACAATCACAAAAACATAGTCATTTCCCCTCTTGGTGGATAGGAGGCCCTATATGTAGTCCATTGAGATGAATTCCCATGGCCTATCAGGAGTAGGCAGAGGGGTTTAGCAAATACAATCCAACACAATGTAGAATGATATACTTTCTTATTATATTATATTAAAATATGTTCATTTATTTAAAATAACAATAATTTTGTGGATATTATAAATTTGAAAGAAAAAATTAATTTTTTATGAAGTTTTATTAAAATTTTATAACTTCTTATGATACAATTCTTTAAATTTTTAATATTATAAATATTTGGAAGGATAACATTTTATTTTTCTATTTTTTTTTATGGGTTTACTAAATGTACACTTGTCAATTGAAGTACAATTATTTTTTTAACTTTTCATCCTTGAAGGATTGGATGATTATATGCCCTTCCAAATGAAATAAAGACCAACCCTTCAAATTTGATCACTGTTGACCATAACAAAGATGTTGTCACATTCATAGCTATTTTAGAAGGAAGTTGCAACTAACTCATTATATTATTTATTGAATTAGTTATCAACGTTAGTTAGATAAGAGATATATGGAAAATTGTTTTTTAGATTATTTTATTGTAACTTCTTAGAGGAGATGGTGTATCTCAAGAAACCTTTTTCTATCTTTAATGTGAGTTTGTTGAGGAGGTTAGAAATGACTATTTTGTTATTATTCCTAGGAGAACTAATGCATCTAAGGAAATAATTCATTTTTTATTGTATGATGGAGTTAGAGTTCAAACCTATATAATGGTTTGCCCTCTCCACTTGCATAATGGATTGGGTTAGTGATATATAAATTGTCGTGGATATTCCACTGAAACAACTCTTCACAATAGATCTTATAATATTATGAAATCTTAGACTATGAAAACTAATTTTCCTTAGATCCTAAATTAATTAATTACTGGCTTTGCTTGAATTTATGAAAATAATTGAATACGAAAATGAAAGAACTGGAAAAAATATACACACCAACCACACGATTGAACATAAGATATATCTTGGGAAACCCAATACGAGAGAAAATCCTGCTAGAAGGTGAGGCTTATGCTCTGTTCTATTTTCTTCGGTTAGGAAAGTAAGTACAAAAAAAGAGACACTCACTATGGAGTTGTCTTTGATATTGTGGCATAAAATATTGCTACAAATATCCTACCTCCTAAGTTATGCTCTAAAAATACCACTCCTTGGATGCTCTTCTCAACTATGGAACACGCACAATACAAAATAATAATACCCTTTCTCCTCCAAGCAACCCAATATTTAACATAGTTTGATAGTTGTCTAAGATTAGGGTTTTGACTTTCTCAACCCTCAATTAGTGATTAGGTTTGGACATTCTAGAATCTTCTTGAAATTCCACACATGTCTAACCCCACATTTGTGAGTAATAGAGGATGACGTGGCATCCACTCATACCATGGTGCTCAACAAGGTGGATCAACTTATGGGAGGAATGCATTTTTCATATGAACTCTAATTAAGACATTTTACACATTGTTCAAATTAATGTCTTAGAATTTAGAACACCATAGAAGGTGTGTGGATGGTTTATCGACACTATAACCCAAAAAATATCATTTAACACCTCTAAATGGCTCAAGACGTTTATGAACCTTAATTTTCCAAACTAGGACCTGCCATTAAAATGGCCCTGCAAGCCAACTCCTCCAATGTTTTTCACCTAGAAATACCAAGATAGATGACAAATTGTATGATGATTCAATCCAGGTCAATTAGTTGGAAAATAAAAGAAAGGCCTTTGTCTCAAGCATGCTTGTGTTATTTGCCTTTCTTGGTAATTTTTTGAGGGTTTCATTGTAAAGGGCTAGCAATATTACTTGTATTAATAAGATATAGTGGATGGAGGAGCTAACAAGGAGCCACACGAGGAACATATTATTACAATTGGAAGAGCTTATGAGGTAAATTTATTTCCTTATAGTATTTAGTCATTTATTTGTAAAGCAAAGTTATTGACTCGATGAGAACTATGACCTCAAAATGACAACTCTAGCATTAAAAGCCTATATTTTTAGTCAAAACACCAAAACCAACCCTCATTTTGAAAAGCGGTGCTACTAATAGTACCTTTTTTTAGGTTTAAAATTACCGCATTTTGCAACCATGACCTTAATAATATTGTAATGTTGTTGACAAAAGCCTTAAAATCAATCCCTTAATTGAAAATTGGTGCTAACAACAAGTCCATTTTTATTTTTATTTTTGAGGTTAAAAGTACAACTTCTTTGAAACCTCCGGACTTGAAAACCAATACTGTTGCAACCAAAACTTTAAAATCAACCCTCGAATCAAAATGTGGTGCTCCCAGTAGTAAGCCCCCTTTTTTTAGGGATAAAATTGCAAGCTTTTTGAAATAGTGATCTTGACAACTAGTACCCTTGAAACCAAAATCTTAAGACCAATCCCCAAATGAAAAAGTTGCATTATGAGTAGTAGCACCCACTTTTTTTTCAAGCTTAAAATTACAATATTTTAGAAACCATCAATCAACCAAATACCCAATATTCTTGCAAAAAATTTGTAAAAAATGAAAAATAATTAAAAGTAAAAAAGAAAAAGAAGAAGAGAGAAAACCTAAAAAATAAACATACTTTTAAAAAAATAATAAATAATAAAAGAATAAACATTTTAAATTAAAATAAAACAATAAAAAAAAAATTAAAAGAAAAAGGAAATATATATGTGTATATTAAAAGATAAAATTTTAAAACAAAAGCATTAAAGATAATTATTTAAAAAATATAATATATAATTAAAATATAATATATTAAAAAATTTATAAAATTTATAAAAAAAAATCTTAAAAAATACAAATAATAGAAGAAATTTAAAAATAAAAATAAACAAATTAAAACAATAAAAATACAAATATTTAAAAATTAAAAAAACAAAAACAAATAAATAAAATATTAAATAAAATTTATGATGATGATGATGATGATTAATGTCCACTAAGACCGAATTGGTCTATTAGATCTTAAGAGGATCAGTGATTACTTGTGATTCTTTAGACTTTTGTTTCGATGCTCGAAAAGCATTAAGAGCAGCTTTCCAAGATGACCATAGTTTTGTTGAGTTAAGAGGTTAGGAAGGCTGATAGTGTGACAAATATTTTGAAAATGAGATATAATCTAGGTATAGGTGACACACTTTTTCATCCCATGGCGTTTTAGGAATTGACCAATGCCCAGTTTAACTACGAGGCTCGTGATAATTTATTCTTATCTTAGCAATGCTTATTTTTTTCTTTACACTTGTCAAAATAGATAGATAATTTTGATCTTCTAGATTAGGGTTGATTAAATCCTTATAATACCTTAATTTTCTTTCCCTTATAACTCATTATCACACCACATTTTCTCCTTAAATTTTGATTTGATGATATTTTTAATAGTATCTTTATTCTTCAAAATGGTGTCTTCCATGATTCCCCAATAGTTTAGCCAAGACTGCACATCTTTATGCCATCCTTGCTTAAGTCGATGGTGGTTACGACTTGATTTTGAAGCAATTTTAGGAAGCTTCTTGTCTTCCATGTTGTTTAACTTGTTCTTATACATTAGGTATCTAGTCATAGTGGCCATGGTCTCAATGGGGGAGAGGCTTGTTTCGAAGAGGAGGACGTGATATGGCATATTTCCTTTAATTTTGAGATTATAGGTTATAAAATTCTTGTGTATTTGCTCTATCTTTCTCCAGGATTCACGAGAGATACTACAACCCCATACTTCACATCCATAAAGAATACCGGGTGTAAAAAGATTTTCAAAGTGGAGTTTCTTCTTTTCCCAAATCTAAAGATCAACCGATTTACAATTGTTTTCAAGCCCATAATAAGGCTTCCATCCCTCAATAATCATTTTCTCAATGTTATAAATCCATTTGAGATTGTAGTGAAAATCAATTCCAAGATATTTGTATCAAGTCACTTCCTCCAAGTTGTTGTTGTCATATATGAAGGTATCATAAGTGATCTTATTCGATTTAATAATCATTACCTTAATCTTATCAGTATTAACAATCATACTCATATTGGAGAAAAAATCCTTAAGGATTCTTAGTTTGTTTTCAAGATCATGGGGACTCCTTGCCATAAGAATGATATCATCAACATAAAGAAGAAGATTGATGACTATACTAGTGAGAGTAGGGCTGACACAGCCTGTTTTTTTGAAGCAATCTTCTAACTTGTCAATGCATATGCCAAAAAGGGTAGGGGACAAGGGACAACCTTGTTTGACTCCAATATTGCAGTTAATATCTTTCGACCAACCCTCAATGTTTTTAAACTTAGAAATAATGTTCTCATACATCCTTATTACAACAACCATTAACTCGAGAGGCACTTTTATCTCTTCCAACCTATTCCAAAGGGTTTTCCTAGGAACCATGTCAAAATATTTTCTAAAGTCAACAAAACCACAAAAAAGATTGGTTTTAGTATTGCGGAACTCCTCTGCAATGATCCTAAAGGTAACAAGATGGTCCACAGTTGATTTATATCTCCTAAACCTGGCCTGGCCTTTAGCTCTTTTACCATGACTTTCTAGCCAAAGGGTAATCTTCTTTTCCAAAATAATTCCATAAAGCTTGGCTAAAATCGGGCTAATCATAATGTTCCTATAATTAGAGAAAATATTTCTATCATAATTTTTAAAAATAGGAACAATGAGTCTTTATGTCCAAGGTTTAGGGAAACCCTTATTGACTGCTAAATTGAAGAGCTTGTGTCTATGAGGGATAAGTATAGACCCTCCAATTTTAAAAATTTCAGCTTGGTAGCCTTCAATGTCCTTAGCTTTTCCATTTGCAAGCCGCTTAACTATGAACTCTATGTCATCTAAATAAAAAAATTCATCCTTTGTAGTGACAATAGGAATGGTGTCCATGGAATTAGGGAACTCGTAAATTTTTTTAAGGTAGGAATTCTAGTCCCTTAAGGCAGTCATATTATTTTATTTAATATTGCGGTTTAGAATTTGTCTTTAGAACTTCTTAGTATCCAATTTAGATAGTTGTGAAATATGCTCTTAACTTTTATTGATCTAGTACTTTTTATCCCTTTTAATTAAGGATTTGTATGTATGATCTTATTGAATTTTAAGGACTCATTAGAAGCATCCCTAATGGATTTCCTAGAAATGTTGCATTCTTTATCATACCAAGGGTTAGTCATTCTATTGTTCTTTTTACAAGACACCTCGAAAGAGAACTTGTTAATAGAAGTGGAAAGAGTAGTTGTAAAATTATGATAGAGTTACATTTTCCTTATAAGTTAGGAGATGTAGTTTACTATTTAAATCCTTTAAGAAAATGTCAACTTTACTTTTTTCAAAATGCAATTTCCTTTGATTATTAGAATTAACTTCAATGGTGCTCTTGTGCATGGAAACATTTAGAGTTAGGGTTAAAGGTTTATGATCAGAGTTAGGTTCATAGTCATTTAAAAGGTCAAAAGTTGCTATTTTGTTGGAAACAGGGATATCAGATATCAGATAATCTATGACACTACTACCTAGCCCATGAATACAAGTCATATGATTGGAGTTTGGCCACTTCATTACTCCATTGCAAATTATTAGGTCTTGAGAGTTGCATAGCTTGACCAACTCAGTACCAAACAAATTCTTAATTAGGTCTTCATAGCTTCTTTTGTATCTATTAGATCAAACAAGGTCCTCATCTAGCCATAAAGGATTGTGGTTGGAATCAATGCTTAAAATAGTAGCTTGTTTAGTTGTAGTCCTAACATTAAAGTTTCCTAGTAGAAAGATATTACCTTCATTTTTCAAACTATAAATATCTTGTTCTAAATTATTATAGGGACAATTTCTATCTAGATTGTTTTTCTTATAAAAAGTAGAATTAATAGGTGCACAATAACAAATTGCTATATACATCTTCTTAGCATTGGTGTCTAAAATTTCTATCCAAATGTACTGATTGAGAGGGTTGGTCTTATGAAGTTGGATGTGAGGAGAAATGCTCTTTATAATATAACAAACTATGCCTCTTATCCCTCTACGGTGGGACTTTTTGTTCCATGTCTACCACAAGACAAATCCTTATATGTTAGGGACCTTAGACTCTTCATGCTCCCAAGTTTTAACTAGAAAATAATATGAATATCACTCAAGATCCAACTTATCATAGGACCTTTGTGCCATGGAAAGTCATGACAGTTCCAAAAGAGGATCTCGAGTGTCCCAAATTCCTTTTTATTATTATCCTTTTGGTCTCTATCCCTAACAATAGCTTTTCTATCTCTAATTATTGCCCATTTTCCTTCTTTCCTGGCTTCTTTTACCTTTTGAACTTCCTTCCTTAATTCAACTTGGTCTTCAGGAATGAGGTCTTCATTTATAAATATTCTTGACCCTTTTAAGCTTGAATATTTACTGAGTATGTTATATTTATGGTCATTACAACTTACTTTTCCACGGATCAACCTATCTTTGTGATTGATTATTTTTCCTAGCCTCTTGGCTTCTATGAGGTAAGTTGTATCAATTTGTGATTTATTATTTAATTCTTCTTTTAATATTGCTAGCATATCCTCCTCTTGTTGTTCTTTTATACCAAAAATTATGAGGTTCAAGGCTCTTTTATTACGCTCATGGTCCAGTTCGATTAGCTTATTAATTTCCTCTTTTATGGGTTTGATATCCAATTTTTTTTCCAAATTACTAAGGGTCAAATTGTTGGTTAGTTTTTCTTCTAGCCTTTAATCCCATCTCTCAAGTTGTGATTTTCTTCAACCTCTCATTTTTGGGTTGATTGTTTATGTTTTTCCATTTCTTGAATCTTATCCTTCATTGTCTGCAATTCACTCTTGAACCCTAAGAATCTATCCTCTATTTGAGTTTGAATGATATCTTTGAAGAGTCGGTTTTTTTTTTCAAGCATTGCCTTTAGCTCTATTTGGAGTTTTACGTCTCTTTCTTCACTCCTTTTTTCTAATGATTCTAACTCTATTTGGATTTTGGCATCTCTCTCTTCGCTCATTTTTTCTAATGATTCCATATAATCATAAAGGATCTCGAGGGTGATTTTGGGGGGCCTCCCCTGATACACCGAGTTTTTGGAATAGGTGGTGGAGTTCTCATATTCAAAAGAGGAGAAAAAAAGTAACAATTATTATTTTGGATTGACTTTAAAAATGGGAAATAATTTTTTTAATTGATAATAATGATATTAATTATTATCTCCCAAATCAACTTTTACTTATTAAACTTAAAAAAATAATAAAATAAATAAAATATATTTAAATCTTTTTAATTTTCACACGTTACTAGATTATAAATATATTTTAAATTAAAATTGAATCAAAGTAAAAAGTGGCTCACTTGATTTCACCTATCCATGTGCTAGATTAATATATTTTAAATTAAAATTGAATAAATAAAAAAGTACCTCACTCGATTTCAAGTGTCCACGTACTCAATAGTGAAAAAAACATAACTAATTTATGAACACGCGACCAAGTGCTCAACAAGATAAGTTAAAAAACAAATATTCTAAAATTCTAAAAATTAAAAAATAAAAAATAAAATAATAGAAAAGCTTGCATAAATGACAAAACTAATAGCTAAAATGGAGAGTATGGAGTGGAGGCAATTTCCGGAATCGGCCCGTCCACACGCTCCATTTTTTCATGTGTGCAATTTTTTTCAAGTGTTTTTAATTTAATTATTATTTTCCTACAATATTTTTTTTAATTAATTTGTATTTTGATTTTAAATATGTTTTTTTAATTAGTTTTTTTTAAATGTTTTTATTATTTTATTATTATTATTATTTTTAAACAAGTGTTTTAAATGTTTTTTTTTTTAAATAAAAATGGTTTTAAACAAAATTTTAAATTTAACTTTTATTTTTTAAATTATATAAATAGAGAAAAAATAAAATTGGTTTATGGAACCTTACAAAATATAACGAAATATAATAAATTACTTAGATTTTCTTAAGGTTCCATAAACC
>SNQJ01S0050432.1:113492-130394 GCA_010110895.2 Picea sitchensis | reverse complement strand
CGGAAGTCCTTTTTCCAGATTAACCTCAACACAAATACGTGCGCAGGTAAACTGTTCCCCCTTCGGTTCCGCCCTATCTAGGAAACGCCCAAGATTATTTCCAATGTCCTCCAGAGAGCTTATCCCCCAGAGATGCAATGGAAGGTGAGGCAGCCTAATCCAAACATGGGCTGCTGTGATCTCGGCTCCGGGGTTAAAGTCAAGAGTCCAGGGGGTTAAGAACAACCCTTTCGACCCCATGAAATAGGGACCAGATCTGAAAACTAAATCACGGTCCACTTTCCTCGTGAAGGTGAAGACAAAAAAAACCCTGCCTACTGCGTACAGAGTAACGTTTCCCTGAATCAGCATCTTCCAACGATCATCCATCCATGCCTCCACTGTTTTGGGGCTTGGCCATAGCCCCGTAAACTTTCCGATGAGGGCATTTTCTGCTAGAAGGAGGGCAAGCTTGCAAGGGTCCTCTGGATCTAGCTCCAGAGAAGGGATCTCCTCCATCTTCTTAACAAACTTAGACGAGAGAGAAGGCTTGGATTTAGGTCCTGCTGAGCGGAGTAACGTTTTGAAATCTTCCAAAGGCTCTTTTTCCATCTCGACGATCGGGACTGGGGCCATTGGAGTAGGCGGCGACCTCCAGCAAGCAAGGGGTGGAGCAAGACGTAGAGGCCACTTCTCCAAAAATGCATGCCAAACAAAGCCGCAAGCGAGAGGAATCCGTGACCCTGTATTCCCCTAGTCGCTGCTCCAAATGAAGACGTGCCCCTGCAAACAAATCCAAAACGCATGCAAGGCGAGGGACGCACTGCTACGCCGAACCTTGGCCCTGTAATCCTCCCTGGACGCTGCAGCAGTCGAAGTTGCGTCCCTGCAAACAAAACCAGGTCGGGGGCGGATAGGGTTTAGGCCCTAGCCGCGTTGCTTCCGTCTCGCTCCATCCGGTGTTGAACCCCCGAATTTAAAAAATATTTTTTTATTTTTAATTTAAAATGTTCATTTTATTTTATTTTTTAATTAGAAAATATTTTTTTCCTCAGTTTTTCAAATTTAAGCCCAAAAGAAGAGAAACCGTGTTACAAATAACACCACATTTTGATTTGATTATTGGTTTTGGGGTTTTGAGCGACACTACTTTTTTAATTCAGGATCGATTTTAAGGATTTTGTTTAGAATGGTAACAATTGTCAAGATCATGGCTTCAATCTTGTTGTAATTTTAACCACAAAAGATAAGAGGGTGCTACTAAGAGAATCGCTTTTCATTTTGGTGCTCAAGAATTTTGTTTGCGGCATTACATATCATAGTTGCATAATTTTGTAATTTTAACCTTGAAAAAAATGGTAACACCACTCTTTGAAATAAAGGTATAAATAACCACTAAATGAAACATCTAGAAAAATGAGAGAACTAGAGAGTTCTTGTCAAGTTTCTAACTATGCTCTAGATATATAGTTTTGAGTCTAACAACAATTGACTTGATTTCGAGCTCTTACCTTATCATAGAATAGGGTCTACTTCTTGTTACTTGAAGAGCTGTTAAAACAATCTTTTCACAACCAATATCTTGAAGCATCCAAGTGTTTTCTTGGGGGAAATTATTGGGTACACTCATGGTTTCCCAGAATCCCAAGGCCTAATACAAGGATTAAGCCTTAAGAAAGGACAAGTGTGACCCCATGACCCAAGCAAGGTAGACATTGGTTTCCTTTTACTCATCACCCCAAGACCATTACATTTTTCATTATTTTAGCAATATTTTTTCTAGGTTCTCTTCACTCCCACTCCTACTACACAAAGTGATCCTAGTTAACCCATGTACAAGGGAGAATTGGTGATGTGACAGTGACCAACCTGCCAAGTTCCATAAAGCTAGTACCCATATTTGGGACTTTGAGATAAGGTGTTGGTTTGTGTGGTAATAGACCCACTTAAGCTCCTGGAAAATATGAACATGTTTTCACTAAGTATTTTTCCATAAGTTTCATGGTTCTTAACTTCATGTCCTCCCATGTTTGACATGTTTTTTGGGCCACTCTTTGGATTTTCTCTACAGTTGATAATAAACTCTCATATCTCTTTGGTTGTTTCTTTGAATCCTAGAATTTGTAAAACTCAAAATCCTCAACAACATCGACATAATTTTAATCTTTTGTAAGCAAGATTTTTTCAAAAACCACAACTTTGCTTACTATCATGTAGGTATGATAGACCTCTCTCTTTTTTGGGAAATATGGAATATCTAGGCCTAGAAAGGATAGGCCTATATCTATGTTGTAAATTATAAAAAAATATTTTGGTCCTTTTTCTATTTGAAAACTTGAAAAGCTATGTCGTTGGATCCAAAAACAAGGATTGAAGTTGTTGGTTATGGGGCCTGATTAGCTGCCTGATTCATAGGTCTTGTTTTAGTTGCATTTGGATCCTAGTTCTCGATGGGTGTGTGTGTGGGGATTTCCTCCCAACACGCCCCCCAATTTAAGTTTCCAGGGGGACGGTGAAAAATATTGGAGCCCCCCTTGGAGGGAATTCGGGGGCAATGCCCCCAAAGATATTCTTCTTGAAAAATACCTAGTAAAATATTCTAATTTCATAGTCAATCTAGATCATTCATTATTATTTCACAGATTTGACTTTAGAGGTTATGTTGGTACCTTTTTTTCCTATAACAAAACCCTATTTTTCAAGAGGGCATTGTATTACGGTTGTGTATGGTGAGAGAGATTATTGTGACTAAGAGAGGAGACTATTAGAGAGTGAAAAGGAGGTTGCATCATATGTGTTGTAGGTGTTATACCTTCATTTTTCGGGACAAAATAAAGGAAGTACCGGTTGTTTCTCCGTGGATGTAGCCCATATAGGATGAACCACATATATTAGTGTCTCTCTTGTATTTGTGTTCTTGTGTGTTTTATTTCTACATTCATTTTGTTTTGTTTTATTTTTATTGCTCCATGACCCTTTTCCTAACAAAAATCCCACAAGATAGATTTGGACTATTAACTTGTGACATCCCAGACCTTAATGATAATATTGATTACTACTTCCATGAAATGATTAAATATATGATAGGTTTGGAATACAAAGAGGATACAAATCTCTTTGTTTTTGGATACGACTTTCATCGGAGTAACAAGATTCAAGAAACAATGGATTTTCTAAGATCTAAAGTTGAATTCATACTCAAGGTTTCTAGGGGAAAGAAAGTAAACATCAATTGTCATTCAATGGGAGGGATTCTTGTCTAATGTTTTGTTTCTTTCCATGAAGAAGTCTGAATTATAGATATATTTAATTTTGAAAGTTTGAATTCACAAGGAAATACATATTTTAATGCATATGTTTTTTTGTTTTTTTTTCGACTTGCAAAGTCTCCTAGTGGACATGATCATTCTACATTTCCCTTGTCATGGGAGAATGAGATTACATGGATCACCCTCGGGTAGATTAATGGACCTCATAATTGGTTGCATAAGTAGATCCATGTTATTTCTCATGATAGTGCCTCTAGACAATTTATGTTGATGATGCTAAAGAGTGTCGATCAATTGATCTATTTATACTGGAGGTTGGGGCCATGGTGTGACATATGACACAATTTCATCATGAGGAGGAAGAGAGAGATGTTGGGAAAATATAAATGGGATGTGGTGAAAGACGATATGAGAGGATGTGGTGTGAATGGTACTCTTTTTGATATCTATCCTAACTATGCAAGGGGGAAAATGCTTAAACTCATAGAGTTTAAGCTTGAGGATGCAATATGGTTTTTTTATAATATATTTATTAGAACATGGAGTCTGTCCCCACACCATGATGAGGTTCCATTATATTTTGTGACACATATATATGATGAGTTTTTGTTTCACATGATGCTTGACTATACCAACACACCATCAAAATTTTATGTTCCCAATAGGGGACTCAATTATGAACATCCTAGAGATCATAGATACTTTGCTTCCATGTTGCCTCCTATGAGATTGGTAACATTTTACAGAAGTATCATTTTACCTCAGGAGTTAGAAGAATCATCCAAACTTGGAGTTGAGGTCAGGGGTGAAATGGTGGACACCATGTGCATTGTGTTCAACAATGTTTCGGTTTATTTAGTTGGGGAGAGGTTTATACCGCTCCTCATTTCTAGAGATCTTTATTTTTTATGGGTGAGTGATGAGATAATTACAAGATAAATTATTAGTGCACATGATTCATATTTTTAATTGTATGAGAGATGTAGGCCAACTCATAGAGGTGAGGTATAGTTTTGTACAATGTAGTATTCTTAAATTATCTTTATTATCCATCAATTTATTATCTTGATACATATGGAATCAATGCATTAAGTAATATTATTTTTCTTATAACATGTATATTAACATTATCGGATTACCTTTATGATAGTGAACAATCTATTTCTCATCCACATGTGATAAATGGAAGAGACTTAGTTGGTGTATGATTGAATTCTAAAAGTTTCAATTGATACAAATTATGTATGTGTTTACATATTTACAATTGTTTATTTCATCCTTTATTCACATGTCCCCCATCAAGATGGATAGAGGAAAGGATGTTGTTGATGGCCTTAAAACTCTACTTAATTTTGGGCATGTACCCAAGCCTAAATCTCCACATATAGTCAAGGGATTTGTTGAGGGGCCTCTTAAGACTCATAAATGTCATCATACCTATGAATGTAATATAAGATAAAGTGGATAAATATATGTGTATAATGGATAAATGGACCTAAATGGGTGATTAGTTGGATCGGATGCAACCACTCCAACCATCCATATCATTGTATAATTACCTATAAAAGAATCAATAAAAAATGGTAGAACGTTCTCCCCGATATATCTAGATTGATGGTCTCATGTGTGCATGTCATGATGTAGTATCTTCCTTAAATGATGATTGGAAGATCGACCTTCCCATTGGTTGTGGAGCCTGACTATCTTCCTAATTCATAGGTCTTTGTTTTAAACTGTGTTTATACTCCATGAAGACTTTACACCCTGGAATACTGTACATCCCTCCACGCGGGGGAGTGTAGGGGGGCTTGCCCCCCCCTGTAGGGTCTGGGGGAAAGAGGCCCCCCTAAAGGAAAAATTGCCTTGTAAACGTATATTGTAATTTCATAGTGAATTTGGACCGTTCATTATAAGGTTGCATATCTGATAGTAGAAGTCATGTTAGGTTTGTTTTCCCTAGGTTTGGTATACATATATATTCAGATTGATTTTGAGACTGGTTTTACTGGGCCTTATTCATGACTATGACAACTATCTACATGCAACCACATTTGTATTTTCCTATTCATGGCCACATACACTTCTTTGGTATATTTTTTCACATGGATCTGTAGTGTATTCTTGGCAACCATGTATGCAAAGTCAGTGAAAAATGTAATGAACAATTGAGTTTGTCCAGCTGGCCCTCTACCACTCCACTTTTGGGTTATTTATAATGTATTTCGGCCATCACAACTACTCCTCTGACCTCACATATTAGGGGACATCTGTTAGAGAAATATTTTCCTCACCCTATGCAATCTTGTAGAGAGGACCTTATTCCATTTCCATATGCAGACTTACTTTCCCTGATTGATGAATCCAGAGACAAAAATAAATATTTTTCCACTTGTACACACCTTGAAAGCTATACAACAAGCGTATACGCTGGCTACTCCACTACAAGCTGCGTACATCGATATTTGTGCCAGAAAAACAAAATTAAATGTCAGGTTTCCATGTCACAACAAGAGATCTTTGATCCTTGGCCTTCCATATACTGGAAACGTTCTGAATCATCCCTTCAGTTCCATTTTGAAGGCTATAAAGAATCCAATTCCGAGCTATGGAAAATAAGAGAACTCAACTTTGAGAGCAAAGTTACGCTGGATAAATTATTACTTCATTATTGAGTCTACATCCCTTTGTCCTTTAAGTATGAACACATTGTTCAACCACCAAAATCTTCCCTTATTGATGGAGAACCTCTTTGTCTCACTTATATGAGCTTTCCTTTAGTGGAGGATTGAAGTGGTAGAGGCCCAGTTGGAAGGAAATCGGTTTCTTGGTTCCGAACTGTGGCGACATAGAAGTCTGTAATGTTTCGCTTCTGTTGATCATTTATTAATAGAAATACTCCATTCCCGTCCAATTGATATCATGCAAATATATTTGTTATGATACATGGGCATGTTTGTTTTGTATATTGATGGATTATGCTATCTAATGTGCTAACCTGTTATATCATCACTATATGCTTTCTCTGCTTGTTTGTTGAGAACTTGTTGCAGGTATAAAGCTTTGGGTCGAAGTGCTCAACGATGGACATCATCAAATGTTTGGACGAGGTAGGCCTCTTTCTTATCTCTCTTGCACATTAGTCCATATATCATATGTTGGAATTGAGTTGATTTCGACGGTCATACCTGTCTGTTTTGGTTCACCCTAGCCATAGAGATATTTTTCTCGCAACAAAAATGTATTGCGGCTATGTATTATTGTGAATATTGTAAATCTGTTGTATTCTATTGAAGCACCAAATTTGACTATTTCTTCTTGTATTTAGAGAACAATAACTTCTTTTTGAGGTTCCATTATAAAGGTCTTCCAATGATATCTTCATGGAGTGAACAAGCCCTTCACTTCTATTCAATTGCTTCTTCTGTGAATAGATGCCAGTAATATAATTCAACATAAACGTTTGCTAAGATATTGATATGAATACATAAACATTAATCAAGTTCTCGTTGACCATATTTATCCTCTTCCCATCAATGCCAACAACATACACTATGTCTAATATTGACCATATTGGTCTCCTTTGACACCAATTCCAACACCATGTCCAACATTCTTCCCCTTTGGCATTGATGGAAACACAGTAAAAACCCCTTATTTCTTAATTGGGTTTTATTGTTTCTCCTCCCCCTTTGACATCAATGACAAAAGAGATGGTTTTTTTTTCTCCCCCTGAGGTTATACTCCCCCTGTCCATGTACTCCTCCTTTGATGAAACCTGGAAATTCAATTAGATATGGAGATTACCCCCAATTTCTATCTAAGGTATTTAAAAGTACTCCTGGGTAAAGGTTTTGTGAATATATATGCAATATGTTCTTTAGTATCCACATATTCCACTTTAACAACTTTTTAAGAAACATGTTCCCTTAAAAAATGAAATTTGATTGGGATATGCTTGGTTTTTGAGTACATGATAAGATTCTTAGAAAGTTTTATGGCAATGTTATTGTCATAGTTAAGAATAATTGTATGAACATACTTTACTTGTAAGTATTCTTGGGTTTGTTTCATCAAAATTACTTGAGTGCAACAGGGGGCAGTAGCAATATATTCAGCTTCTATTGTTGACAATGATATAGATGTGTTCTTCGTACTTAGCCGCGATACTAGACATTATCCTAGGAAGAATGTGCATCCATTGGTGCTCTTCCTATCATCCACACTACCAGCCCAATCTGCATTAGTATATGCATTTAATGTAAAATCTTTTGTTTTTGTATACCATAATCCAAAATCCAAGGTAGCTCTTAGATATCTTAATATCTTTTTTACTACCTTCAAATGAATATATTTAGGTATAGATTGAAATCTTCCTATTATTCATACATCTTGTATGATATCAGATCTTGTTGTTGTTGCATATAACGAGATACTAACCATTGATGTGTACATGGTTTGGTCTACCTTTGGTGAATCGTCATCTAAGCTTAGTTTGCATCCTGTAACCATGAGAGTGATCATAAGTTTGAAATCTTCCATTTGAAATTTATTTATCATTTCTTTGATATATTTGGTTTGGGATATGAATATCCCTTTGTTTGTTTGAGTAACTTATAAACCCAATAAGAATGTTATTTCACCAAGTATAGACATCTCAAATTCTTTCTACATTTTTGTAGCAAATTGTTTGCTTAGTATAGTCAAATTACTTCCAAAAATGATATCATCGACATATACCACAACAACTATCATATTTTGTTCTTAAATTTTGATATATAGGTTGTTGTCAGTTGTCCCTCTCTTGTTGTTGTAGATGGTTATCAATTCTTGAGAACCAAGTTCTGGGAGCTTGTTTAAGACCATACAAAACCATTTTTTGTTTACATACATAATATTGATTTTTTGTCAACTTAAATCCATCAGGTTGTTCTAAATAGACTTCTTCCTCTAAGGTTCCATTTAGAAATGCTGAATTGAAATCTACCTGATAGAATTTGAAGTTTTTGAAGTGTACAAATGCCAAAAAAATTCTGATAGATTATAATCTTCCCATTGGGGCAAATGTCTCCTCAAAGTTAATTCCTTCAACTTGGGCATATCCCTTGCATAATCTGAATTTATTCTTTATAATTTGTCCATTTTCATTAAGTTTATTCTTGAAAATCCTTTTGGTCCCTATCACATTTTTGTCTTCTGGTCTTGGGACCAGTTCCTAGGTCTGATTTTTCTCTATTTGATCAAGTTCTTCATTCATTTATTTTATCCAATATTCATTCTTGATGGCTTCTAAAAATGATTTGGTTCTACCAGAGAAAACATTGCTTGCTCTGATTCAAATATTAGTTTTCTTCTAGTTTCTACTCCTGCACTTTTATCCCCTATGATTTGTCTTTCAGGGTGATTCTTTTGAACACTTTTTGATGGATTTTTTATCAAGGGTGCTTTTGTTGGAAGATTGGTTGTTGTCATTGATGTCAACCCTAGTCATTGGTTTTGGACCGCAAGATTGATGAAGGCATTTGGACATGAAGGACAATGCACAGACAGATAAAACACCCATGGATGGATAATATACATCATGTTGTTTCCAATGGTATGTGGCATGTCACGTGGTTCCTCATGGTTGAGGAGAAATGAATTTTTGAAGATGACAAAGTGAATTGAAGAAGGAAGTACATGTAGGCCCTGAAGATAATTAAAGAAAATAATTACAAAATAAGAAAGTGTCAGGTCAACCCTAATGTTAAAAGGAAGTGACATAAATGGTATAAATAAATATCGTTATACATTCATTTTATATACAAGTCGAATTTCAGAGGAAATCAGAAGTAAAGAAGGCCGGATTTCAAGGGAGGATGAAGTCTTTTGGTGATGTGTTCTAAGGTATGTTATTTTCAGGTCATCTTACCATTTTCACTATAAATGTTTTTCTAGAACAATTCAGATGGTGAAATTGCTATGGTATTGAGTAGACATATCAAGGTACCTGTGGTAAAATTTCCATCTCTTGATTCACTATAATTACGGAGATACACTCTGTGGAAGATAGGGTTTTTGACCAGCCTTGAAGCTAGTCAATAAACAGGTGTTTCAGGTAAAACAGTCATAACTTCTTCATAGAGAATCCAAATGTAGGACCAATTTCATTGGAAAAAATACGGACTTTAGTTGTTTTTTGTGAGTTTCAGAATCTGATGTTAAATATTGAGCGCAGGGAATTCTGTAAAAGTTATCTCTCGTGAATAAACCATAATTGAATAAAGTATACCATTCTTTCTATAACTTATTTTTGTGGAGGATTCAAGGAGTGAAACTTGGAGAATTTTTAGAGAATACATTGAGAAATATTATCTACAGGATCAGAGTATTCCAAGAATTGAAGAATTGCAGAAATTGAAGAAGTCTCAGGAAGAATTATCAGGTTCTATGTGATGGTTGGTTGATGGTCATGATTTAATGTAAAGTTTTATTATCTCTCATATATTCTTGGGTGGAAGGAAGGGGCAAGGATGGAGAGTTCAAATCTCTCTTGATATTGAAGGATTGTATCTTCCTCTTGGAGGTTTAGCCCTCCCTTTACATTTGGAAGCTGTAGCTACCTTTGGAAGTCATTACTTCCCTTGAACAATAACTATTGATTATTTCTCATATATTGTGCATGGTGTATTGTGGTGTATTAGTGTAACTCTTATACTATTGTTCATTGCTCATTGGATGTAATTGAATGGTTTACGTATAAGTTGAAAAGGTTTGTAAATTGTACTTGATATTGATTCACCCCCCTCTCAGTATCGACAACTTCTTCCTCGTCCCTTTCTTCATTAGTTTGTGGTTCATTCTCTGGTATTTCTTCAACATGTTCTTCATTTTGTGATTCACTATATTATTCATCATGGGATTCACCATATTCTTATTCATCACTAGTTCTTCTACATTCATCAATTTTTTATTTATCTTGATATTTGATTTTTCTCAATTTTAGATCATCTAAATTTACATTTGCACTTTCTACTATTTTGTCCAATATTATATTATAGCATTTGTAAGCCTTTTTGTTTGGTGAGTAACTAAGAAATATCCCCTCATCTGATCTGGAATCAAATTTTCATGGGCTATCATCATGCCTCTTAATATAACATTTTATCCTAAAGACCCTAAAGTGTTTGACTAATGTTGTTCTGCCAAACCATAGCTCATAATGTGTCTTTTCATGGTTAGCTCTAATTTTTGATCGGTTGAGTATGTGAATTGTTGTATATAATGCATCTCTCCAAAAATTATCTGGAAGTTTGGCTTCATTCAACATTGTTCTTGTATCCTCTTGAACAATTTTTTTTTTCCTCTCAACAACTTCATTATGTTGAGGACTTCTTGGATATGAAAATTATCTCTTGATTCCATGATCTTCACAAAACTTATTGAATTCATTAGAGGTAAATTCCCCTCCATTGTCTGAACGTAGACATTTGATATTGAGATCTGTCTCATTCTCCACATAATATTTGAAAGCCTTAAACTTTTGAAATGCCTCTAATTTTTATCTGAGGAAGTATACCTAGGTCATCCTTGTATAGTCATCAATAATCAACATGAAGTAATGTTCTCATTCTATACTTCTAGTCCTTGTAGGTCCACATAGGTCAGTGTGAAAAAGCTTAAATGATCTTGATGTAGAGTATTCTTTTGTCTTGAATATGACTTTCATCTACTTCCCAAGTTGGCAATGCTTACAAACAGGGTCATAAGGTTTTATAATGTTTGGCATGTCCTTCACTGCTTCCTTTCTACTAGCTTTGATCAGATTGTCAAAGTTCAAGTGTCTCATTCTTTTGTTCAAAAACCAACTTCATCTACTTGACTCATCTAACATTCTTCTTCCTCTTTAATATATAAAATATATACATTACTTGAGGTTCTTGGTGCAATAACTACTAATTTTCTTGATCCTTCCTTCCTGATTTCACATTTCTAGGAGTAAAAAATGAGTATATGTCATTGATCACAAGTTTGTCTTACACTTAGAATATTAGACTTCATATTTTCAACTAGTAGCACATTTTTTTCTTTATTTTTCTTGCTTTCCAAAGTGACTGTGCCTTTTCCAAGTATTTTGCTAGATACATTATCTTCAAATGTGACACTTCCTTTTTCCTTTTTTTCTTAGATTGAGATTTTTTTTTTATCTCATGTCATATGCTTAGAGCATCCACTATCAATATACCATTGACAATTTTTGTTCTTGGCATACAAGGCTACTTTACATTATGTTACCTTTTCTTCCACATGTTTTTCTTTCCATATCTTTTTATCTTTATTGCTGGGAATGCTTGTCTTCAAGGATTGCATTGGAAATCTACATTCACTAGATTTATGACCATAATTATTGCACTTGTGACATTCAACATTGTAATATTGTAAAGGAGAGAATGAATTATAGTTTCTTATCTCTGCATTATTCTTGTTTTTCTTATATCTTTGGAAATTTTTAGGACTGTACTTTCTATAGGATTTAGAATGTACTGCTTTATGTCCAAAATTATTGCAAGAGTAGCAATATCTAAGGAAGATATGTTGATATCTATTAAGGGGGGTCCTTCTGGTCACCATGTTCTTTTTGTCTTATTTTTCTTTTGTAGGGGGTGTTGATTTCTGTTTATTAGGAGCACTCTTTAATGGTACCATATTCCCCTTGTTATCTTCCCCTTTTAAGGGGTTTCTAAGAGAATATGAATATCTGATTGGTTTTTTGTCAGTCTTATGTTTTGCATAGGTTGAATCTTGATCATATCCCAATATTGTCTTATTGTTTGGTGATATATGACTATTAATAATGTCATTCAATATTTTTGAACTTTTCTCAAATCTTGATTGGTTGTTTCCTTCCTTATGTTCCCTCTTTAGTTGAACAATTCCAATCTCTAACTTCTTACAATGTTCTTGTTTTTCATTGAGTTGTTTAATCAAGACTTCCTCATTTCTCTTGGATTCTCGAATTTGAGTCTTTAGGTCAATGATGATTTTCTCTGATTCTTTGATGGTTTTTGAAACTTCTTTTCTCTTAATTTTTGTGCTTCTTCGAATTCTAGCAGTCATCCCCTTAGTAACCTGTTCTTATTTTTATACTTTCTAAGTTCATCTAGTGAATAGATTAGTTCTTCTTATAGGTCTACTTATCCTTCATCCTCATAGTTATATTCAATCTCAAAATCATTTATCTTGGGTTTCTATACCCATAAATAGATGTTTTGACTCTTCATCTTCACTTTCTTCAGATGAATTTTTGTCCTCTTTGGTGTAAAAGGTCTTATTCTTTTCGTTTTTGGTTTTGACCTTTTTATGGTCTTTCTTATTGTAAGCTTCTTCATCATCATTATATTCTTGTTTGGGATAGGGGAATTGGTTAGCGAAGTGTCCAATTTTTCCACAATTGAAGCATCTGAAAGGTAACTTCCTTTTGTATTTTCCAGACCCTTTCTTGAGCTTTCTTATAAAGTTGGCCTCTTCTTCATCTAATATATCTTAGTGATTTTCATTTGGCAAATGCTTATGGTTCCTTGTTGCTTTTGATTCTTTGAAGGTTGTTTCCCTTTTTGATGACTTTTCTTTCTCGGTTCTCATTTAATATGCTATAAGAATCCCATGAAGTTAATTCATTGTAATGTTTTCAAGGTATTCTCGATCTTCCAAGGTAGATACCTTGGCATCATATCTCATTGGTAATGATCTCAACACCTTTTGGACAATAATATTGTCTTTTAGATCTTCTCCCAATGCTATGATTGAATTGACTATTTCATCCACTCTTTGAAATTATTCTGCAATGTTTTCTTCCTCTTTCATCTTCAGACTCTCAAACTGTCCTATGTGTGTTTGAATTTTAGCTTGTTTTACCTTTCCATCTCCTTCATATGTGATCTTCATTTTATCCCAAATTTCCTTTGTCGATTTACAATGCATCACTTTTACAAATATAGGATTTGATAATCATCGAAGAATAGCATTAACAACTCTTGAATTGTTATTGCAGAGCTTCTTTGCACTAGTATCAATAGGTGGATTAGATGGAGCAGTGTAACCATTTTCAACATATTGCTAGACATCACAGCTAAGGGCCATCCGATAGCTTTTCATTCTTATACTCCAAAAAGAATAATCATTTCCTTTAAACAATGATGCTTTGTTGGAGGATGTTCCTTATTGATGATCCATTTGATTTATTCATAATCTACCTTCCAATGGTTAAACTGTGGTGAAGGCACACGTTCTGATACTAGTTGTTGACATATTGGCTAATACTGAGAGGGGGGGTGAATCAATATTGCTTCTTCTTTTAAAATTTTAACAATTATTAATTAACAAATTAATTAATCATAACCATTGATCAACAAGAGTGTATTGAATAGATAAATTTAAATATAACAAGTACAAATACAAGTTACAATTGTGTGAGAGACACCAATATCTCTTCTTCTAAGCACTAACTCAAGGAGACACTAAGCCCCTGGTTTTAGAGCACCAACTCTAAGAAGAACCAACTCCCTTGTTTCAGAGCACCAACTCTAGGAAGCACCAACTCCCTTGTTTTAGAGAACCAACTCTAGGAAGCACCAACTCCCTTGTTTTGAAGCAAATCTCTAGGAAGCACCAACTCCCTTGTTTTGAAGCAAATCTCTAGGAAGCACCAACTCCCTTGTAAAACAGGATTTAACCTATAGAAGATTGAAATCCTCCTAGATCCTCCCTTCCACCCTCACTACATAAAATATTTACAGTTTCTTTCTTGGACTCTACTCCTTCTGATGTAGACTGTAGAGACACTTTCCTTCTTACCATTTTTCTTTGTTTATATAGTCTCTCAAGAGGTATATGATATTGAAACAATGTATCTTTTTGTAGAATAGAAAATAAACCAATGTGACCTTTTAATAATAAAACATTGCACCTCTTCATTTAATTAACACAAATGTTGATTTTAATTTTTATTAATTGATTTAATTTAAAAAGGAATCCAAATCATAAAATTATTTTCATATGAATATTCTGAAGTAGAAGAAACAAATTTTAAAATTCTACGACATGGGTTTTGTGCAGAACATGCCCAATTAGTTGACATGCTAGTAGTTTTCCCAGAAAATGTGCTAGGTGGACGATATAGGAGGTTCTTTCAAGGATTCTATTGAAGCATCAGATTTGACCCTTTCTTCTTGTATTTAGAGCACAGTAACTTATTTTTGAGGTTCCATTGTAAAGGTATTCCAATGATATCTTCATGGATTGAACAAGCTATTAAAATTTTGGTATGCTCATTTAACCATAGACATTGTCACCCAACTGTAGGAATTCACTATGTCACCCCTAAGCACACTAACCTTTTCTTAGATAGAGTGATTCAAACAAGTCCACAATAGAACCAAAAGATAAAAACTAACCATAAATATCACTGCTGCAACAACAACACAATACCAATAGAGCGTACCTTCAACAAGAGAAGCGCACAAGAGAGAGATACCAGATGTTAGGGTCCTAACCCACACATAGGTAGAACAATATATTCAGATGTAATAAAGGTCAATATTAATAAGGCCTTTCAATAAAATAGAATAAGGCAGATGTAAGAAGAACTAATAGAAGCTTCTGCTTCTAGAAGGATCTTCCTCTAGATGCTTCATTTTAGTATAAATAGGAGTCGAGGGTTTGAGAAACCTAGCTTGGATATTATTGTAATAGAGCTCTTCCAACTGGAGGTTTCCCCCTCAAAGAGGCCCGTGAACATTGCTTTCAGATTCAAAGTGTTACTTCTGTTATTATTCTCATATCATTTCAGTGATATTGTGGTGAATGTTCTGGTTATATTGCTGTTATTCTTCCATTTCTAGCATTTTATTTCTATTCTGCATACATTTTATATCTGGTATATTACAAGTGGTATCAGAGCACTTTCCTCGGCATAAAGTGTGGGTTAAATTTATTTTTTTCAGGGTAGAGACGTATTACGGCGTCTTTAATCCACATAGATCTGTCGTTACCCGCATAAACCCGTGGTTGAGGGATTCATACACACATGAAATACAAGTTGTACTTAAGCGCACATTTGTTGGCCACCCTTGTAACCCATGTTGGTACCCCTTCAAGTGGTAGTGCATCAGACAACACCTGTGTACGGATCGACCTAGATTGACTGAAGCCCTCTTTAGATAAACCGATCGACCACCTGACTGCTATAGTGTCACTGAGAACAACACTCGGGAAGATACTCTCTACTACCTGGGTAGTCGGGTAGTATGGCTAAGGGTACGGTCTATCCTCCTTAGTTAGTGCCCTAAGATATTGGGTCGAGTACTACTGTTGGACCCCGCATGTATATCAGAGAGCTATAGCATAGGGAAAACCCTTGTCTGTAGAACCCTTGAATACCTAACCCTTATGGACAGAAACATAAACAAATTAAAACAGACAAGATCTATTGCCACGCAACTGTGTTTGGGTTGCCAAGTAAATTCACATTTCTTTCTGGTTAAGCATTTGGGAATTTCCTCTCTGCATTATTCTTCATACCAGAGTATACGTATGGAATTTGTTTCACCATTATTTGGGACCTATTCCATTGGAGTCATCTCTTCGCCCTTATCACATTCATCCATATAATTTGTTGGCAAAATTTTTGACCCCGCCTGCCCCTTTTCAGTTCCCCCATCCTCATGGCCCATACCCGTAGCCAAGACTTGGAAGATCGCTTCAACACCTTGCAATCTGGTCTCATCGAGACCCAATAATAAGTGAAACAACTCAGTGCCAATGTCGACTCCATCAATACAACCATGCATTCCTCAATGGAGGAAATCAAACAAGACCTCACCACCTAGCTTGAATCAGTCTTTTTTGCACTCTGCACCAAATTGCATATCCCTATAGATAACCCTTCCTCTTCCTCACCTCCACATACTGAAGGTGACCATTCCTCTCATTCCCATAACTTTGATAACCATCACTTTCAACGTGACCTACACGTTCCGTGGGTGGATGCGACCAAATTTGATGGCTCGGACCCTACTGGTTGGGTAACCCAAATAGAACATTATTTCTCTTTATATGACCTGGCCAAACTCCGATATGGTGTTCTCCATCTAGATCAAGAACGATGGCAACGGTGGCAATCGAGAAAAACTTCTCGTCATGGGTATATTGCTTGGACATACTTTGTGGAAGAGATTTATGAACTCTTTGACACTGACACCAACCAATTGGGTCATTTGACAAAGTTGAAACAATTAGGAATAGTGGAAGAATTTATAGCTTCCTTTGACCGCCTAGATTTTAGAATAGAGGGCATGTCTGATGCCTTTTTTCGATAGTGTTTTATCAGTGGCCTCAAGGATGAGATTCGGGCCCATGTCCTCATGGCTCTGCCTTAGAGTTGGGTGGAGGATACTAAAAGAGCTAAAGAGCACAACAAGTTGTATCTTCTCAAAATAGAAAACCCTCCTTTATCCCTCGCCCTAAACCAATAAATCCCACTACTCCCTCTACTCCACTAAAGATCCAAAAATTGACCAGGGATGAAATGGTTGAATGCCAACTCAAAGGCCTTTGTTATAACTATGATGAAAAATATTTCTCGGGACACAAGTGTAAATAAAAAAAGCTTTTTATGGCC
>SNQJ01S0050432.1:40666-66564 GCA_010110895.2 Picea sitchensis | reverse complement strand
CTATTAATGAAAGAAATGTACAGAGACTGTAAAAATACAGAGTGAAAGACTCGCTAGAATGGTGGCGGCTTATCTCTGAGAAGAGATGTGACAGTTACTCGCATTCGCAAGAAGATGATTACAATGAGGCTCTGAAAGAATTTTTACAATAAGTAGGAATGCCAAAAACCCTAGACATCCAAAAACCTAACCCTAGGAGATGAAGCGCCAAAAGTCACGTGGGCCCCATTTGGGTAAGTGAGTACATCAACTTCCCGGGGTCGTAACTTTTACATACGATCTCCGTTTTAGGTGTGTGATAGCTCATTGGAAAGGTATCATCGATGAGATTCATTTTTGGGACTCAATCATGCCTTTGGCTATCATTGAGAACCTCTCTCTAGAAAAACCTTCATTTTGGCCCTCAAAATGGCCCCGGAAGTTAAAAACTGCTAAAAATAACAAATTGCCAAAAAATTGTTTTGAGCCAGCCGGAAAAGGTGGGTGGCCACCAATATACACCTGGATCATTTTTTATCCTTAACAATATATATGGCATATCTATAGTATGTGAAAAACGCATTGATGTTTTAAACAAAATTTTGTATCCTTTTCGTGTGTATGTCTGTGTACTTTACCTCAGTGATGTGGGAGGGTGTTTTATCATGGATGAATTTTTTCCACCAAATAAATTTTATTTTACATGCAAAATGAATGGGACAATAATTTGACCAACAATACAATGACTTCCAATTGAAAAAACCACTTATTAAAACATTTCAATTTATTTGTCTTAGACATAAAACATAAAATACATCCTATACAAAAACAATTGCTAACAATTAAAGCATTATACCTATCAAGCAAGAGCATGCTCTTTTCAAATAGTTTTCATAGAGATAAAAAACACTTTATAATAGCAAAGCTTCTTACCATAGAGAACTCTAAATTCCTTACATTGAATCTCTATAGGTATGATATTTATCCTTATGCATGCAAACAAATATCAAAATATCCCTCATATGCATCCACCCCCAATGAAAATCACATATCCTAAATGCATCCACTCCCAATGAAAAACACAGATGGTCAGTTAACAAAGTTATGGGTTCAGGCAATCTACATGTTGTAGGATAGCCTCTTCAACCCAAAGGAACACACATAAGTCAATATTTTCAGGAAAAAAATATTTCCCTTAACCTAGCAAGTTTAGATATTGTTGGTTATATGCATATGGTGAAAACAGGTGCAAACCACTAAACTATAATTGCTACCAAACAAAACTGGAAATTTTCATGCAATAATTTTCCTGAAAACAATAATGGCATCTGTGATACCTTTATCTGTCCCACATTTAGATTCAATGATATTAAGCCATATTTATCTAAGTCATCTTTTGTGACATTTTCAATCTCAATCATTGGTTGCATCTGAACACCAAATTCCACTGGAGCCCTGCTATTACCAATTAGGGTAGCCAACAATGCCTCTCCTTTCTTAGCTTGATATTTTATTTGTGTGATCATTGACATCTCCTTGCACCTAATTAACCAGTAACCCAACAAGCCCATCATTACTAGTACTATAAACCCTCTAGGAAAAGGCCCAAGTGTAGCTCTTAAGTTACTTGTTTTCATTTTCTTAGAAATTTATGTAGCCACATCAGGGATTCTATTTGGAAATTTCTTTGATGGTGGATGATTAAAACTAGAAACTTGAATTGGTTTTATAGAAGGTGAAGGAAAAGGAACTAGAGACTCAACAACCAAAGTGAAATTCCCTTGATTATAAGTGGTATAGACATTGGGATAACTAGATACATTTATTACATTCATTGTTCCATTCAAGTGAAATGAAACACACATTGGTGTGAATGCTCTTCGAAAAACTGCACATGTGTGTTATAACAAGATTTTCCTCACCCTATGCAATCTTGCACAGAGGCCCTTTTTCCTTTTCCCTATGCAGAATTTTCATCCTTTTTTTCAAATCTCAGATCTAAAAATACATTTTTTCCACATGTACGCACCTTGCATACTATAATGCATGCGTATACGTAGTTTTCACCACTATAGCCTGCGTACATCGGGATTTGTGCCCCAAAAAGGAAAAATGGTGTCGGGTTTCCATGTCACGATAGGAGATCAATGATCCTTGGCCTTCCATATAATGGAAACGTTCTAAATTGGCTCTTTACTTCCATTTGAAGGCTATAAATGGGCCAATTCTGAGCTACGGAAAAGAGGAGAAAGAATTCAACTTTGAGAGAAAAGTTACTCTAGAGAAATTATTCACTTCATATTGAGTTTGCATCCCTTTGTCCTTTAAGTCTGAACACAGTGTTCATCCCCCAAGCTCTTCCCTTATCGATTGAGAATTTCATTGTATCTTTTCTATGAGCTTGCCTTTGGTGGAGGCCCAACTGGAAGGAACTTAGTTTCTCAGTTCTGAACCGTGCCGACACAGAAGTATTAACTTTTTCACTTCTTTTGATCATATATTAATATAAATACTCTTTTCTCGTCCAATTGATATCTTGAAAATATTTGAATTATTATTCCATGGGCGTATTTTTTATGTATATTAATGGATTATGTTATTGAATGTGATAACATCATATATTATCACCATATGCTTTCTTTACTTGGTTTTTGAGGACTAGTTGTAGGTATATTTCTTTGGGTCAAGTTCTCAACGACGAACTTCATCGAACATTCGGATGAGGTAGGCCTTTTATCTTGTCTTGCTAGCATATTTGTTTATATAGCATACCCGAGAATAGAGTTGATTTCTGCAGTCATTTCCGTATGTTGTGGTTTGCACTAGCCATAGAGAGATTTTCCTCATAACAATGTGAATCTAATGTTCATGGGTTACTTCATAGAAAAAATGTCAATTTATTCAATATTATTAAAGCTGAAATTTGAGTAATCATAGCTAGAATTCCTAAATCAAGTGCCACAAGCTTAAATCTCATCTTAAATCCAAACCCAAAATTACTGCAATAATTTGAGGACCAATGTTCGAGGTTGTGATAAACAAGCACAATTCTGTGAAAATAAGGCTTCCCTACAATGCTCAGAGGGACATCAACTTCATTATAGAGAATCCCTCAACTTCTCAAATAACTGCTTCAGATCCTGGCTGCAATAACTTTGATTATAGACATATTACTAGGCACTTGGGCATCGTAAATAATACTTGTTTTTGGATTAATCAATGTATTGTATGCATATTTCTGAAGTACATTTTCCAACAATGAACCTGGAGAACTCAAAACCTCGATTCTATCAAAACCATTGGAAAAATTCAAAGATCCAAAAATACAAAGAGGGAAGAATATGAATAAATTGTAAAAATCAATAACGTTGAAGCCACGGTGTACAAAATGCAAGCATTGATGATTTATAATCTTTGTAATTGGGAATATTTTCCATGCTTTCTTGTTCTTCACATGAACATGGATGAGATACATTGTGTTGGTAGATGTATGTATGTACTAGGGATCATTGAAATAACAATGCAAAAAAATGATCGACAGAGTAGAATAACAATTGTTACTAAAATGGTTTTGTCTAGATAATGGACTGGAAGAGAAAGAGTAGAGACTACAATGATGAAAGAATCAAGACGTGGTACTACTGGCAACTTTTCTACCATTGATAAGGATGATTATGACATTCTAACCACATAGATATAAGAGAGTGCTCAACACAAATATGTACTAAGTTGGAACATCCTAAGCCATAGATATATCTCATAGTGACTATTCTTTGAAACAAACAATAGTTTGCAAGAAATTTGTATTGATTTCTCTTTGAAACAAAATAAGTGTTTGCAAGAAATTTTATCTCTCAATTACCAGTACCTAGTTTTCTATAGCCACAAGAAACAATAGAAGGAAAAACTTTGAAGGAGATTTTCATTTAGAATATCTTAACCATGTCATTTAAAAGCATAACAATGAAAAATAAACATTAAGAATAACACCTCATACCCTTTTTGGAAACTTAAAAAGAATTGTCAACCAAATCAACAATTACAATTAGAAACTTAAAAAGAATCGTCAACCAATATATGTTTTTGTGCATTTCCCTAAATATATATATATATTTTTCTTTTTGTAGAGGATTAGGCTTATTCTTGGAGAAATAATGAAGTAGAGGGTGAATATCAAGCATAGGCCAATGTTTAGGCTTAGGGTGAAGGTCAACTATGGGTGCATTTTCAACAAAATGAATATTACACCCCTATGACCACCTATCCCTCGGACATTGGCAAGGATATTCTTTGGGAAGGCAATGTTCAAGAATTGACCCTTCAACATTGCACATCCCACCATGCAAAGTTGAAGGACGATCTTGAAAAATAATATATCCCTGCATAGAGCAGACAAAGCTTAAATATTGTTTTGCATTATTTAGGAAAATTTGTTGATGTATATAAGAGGATTGGGCCAATGACCAATAGTTTCATTGATTTCATGAGGAGACATAAGCAAGTGGTGATGGGCCTTCATAAACGACCCAAAATATAGAAAAAGTGTTTCAAAAGAGAAATAAATATCAATGTTTAATTTTAAGGAAGGAACAAAGTGATTGACGTTGAAGGTGAAATATTTCAAGCACCCTAACATTGTTATATATATTTATGATCGATTATTGGCAACATATGGTAGATTTCCATGGGATGATGAGGTGCTGATTTATTTTGTGAGATTTATCTTTGCAATTGTTTTTGAGAATATGCAACTTGATTATACTGACCTACCATCCAAATATTATGGTGTTGGTAAATGTCAAATGTATAATCGAAGAGGTTCATTTTGAGATCCAACTTTTCCTAGACCTCCACCACCCTTGGTATCTCGACCACCAAGGGCGGTTTCTTTACATTCAATGATGGAGGCCATTCACAAGTTGGTCAGGTGGCAAGGGATGAAATAGTGGATAATTTACATTTAGATTTTGTTGGTATTGATGTCGGTTTGAACCAACGGAAAGTGTGATCCAATTCACATGTTAAATTTGTTAATAAGATAGATAATGAGATAGAGTGCATATGCACCTCGAAAAGGTACGAGCTTATGAAAAGTTTTTTCGCAATGGTTAGACTTAATTGGGAATGAGGAAGAGGGAATTGGATCAGTATGTGTTATAATTGGTAAATGTTTCATGCATTTGATGATAATTTTTTTGTTATTAGATCCACATCATTGCAACTTTAGAAATAACACATGTTATGAAAATATTTATGTTCATTAATTGAAGTTTTCTCGAATGTTAAATGATTTTTCATTAAATAGGGGAATATCATCGTGTTCAAATTTAGATGCCATTAATCGAGATTTTTGTTTTTAAATATCCATATCTACACTTTAATTGTACAATTTGACACCTTGTTGAACAATCAATCCAACAAATTTATATCCTGCCATTAATGTGAACAATTTTTTCTAAAATTCAAATTTATTTTGTTTGCATATTACCATCCCATATCCTAACACATTACTAGGCATGGGGAATTTTTCGTCATCCATCTGGGAGATGTTCCAGAGGTTGAGACTTCACAGGTATAATTGCATGTTCAAAACTTTTTTAGTTATGAAAATTGTATTGTCATTTAAAATTTTAATTTAAAATGAAACGTCTTACAATACAAAATTTCAAATCTTAGGGTGGTGTGGGTAGTATCATGTCTCCAGGTACTTTGGGTATGGAGAAACCCTCCTCTTTCATATTGGGAGATGTTTTGGTTGGCATCTCACATGTATTGCATGTTTAAAAGTTTAAAACTATGATTTCAAGTGTCAATCGTTTAATTTAATTCAATAAAATATTTAAAAAATGTTCTACACACACACATAAAAATGTATTATAGGGGAACCAGGAGGGGACCTTGGATATGGGAAATCCTTCTTATTCCATCTTGGAAAATGTTTCAATTGGCAATTCACAGGTATCAAGCATGTTCGAAAGTTTGTAACTATGATTTGATACATCATAATTTAATTTTAATTATTAGTTTTTTGTTTCTATATAAGTAAGTACTTACAATTATGTCTATATGCATTTCAAATGTGTTATAGGCCAACTTGGAGGAGAGTTTTTCGGAGGAGGACTTACCCATACTTGATATTACATAGATCATAAATGTTGCATTTGTACTCTAGTTTGTTTTTATGAGAACTTTATCATATGATTTTTTATTCATTTTTGTACTTAAATTATATATAATTTTTGGAAATTTATGGGTTACATTATAGATATACACATGTTGCATTTGTATCTGGTTTGTTTCAATGATAACTTTTTTATATAATCTTGCTAAATCCATTTTTGCACTTTCTTAATGTGTGTGTGTGTGTGTGTGTGTGTGTGTGTGTGTGTGTGTGTGTATTTACAATATGTAGAAAGGTATTTCCCTTCATCCATTGATCCATGTTGGTACATATATATCCATCCTTATTATTTTTCCTTTTCTTCAAGTTTATTGTATTTTCTTTACTTAGTCATTTTTCTCTTTGAAATTTGGGTTGTGGATCATACTACCATCAAGTTTCTAGGTCCAAAAACCCACAAGTTTCTTAGCCAGTTTTAACAAATCCAACACTTAGTCAATTTTATGTGTTATGAGAGCCCAATTGCGGGAGACCAATCCATTCATTTCCACAACTTGCAAACGCGTTGCACTGAAAATGACCTTTCCTACTTCCACATCCTCAAATTTTCACTGTCTACATTTTCTACTTATTCTATTTTCATCATTGCAGATGTGGGATAGTCCTCCATTCCACTTACCTTTTTTCCCATGCCCATTTCCTGCAACGTTAAATCCCACATTCTCCAAAATGACCTGTTCACTTTCACAAACCACATAACGGTCTCTTCTCATACTTAGTCTATTTAATCATTGTGGATGCGAGATGTTAGAGAAATTTATATTTTCGGCACACTAGTTTAGTGGGAGTTAACTGACTAGTTCTATTTTAGACTTTCTAATTTTAGACCATCACTATTATGCATGCATTCCTAAGAAAATATCACTGCAGTTCATTGCTTCTTCACTTTTCTTAATTATAGGATGTCATTGCCTATATGAGTGAATATCACTCACTCATTAAACAAATCATAATATACATTGATTCTCATTCTTCATATTGTATCTCTCTTCCTTTTCTTGATAATATTTGTTTGTGTATGATTTAGCTAGGTCTCCCATGCAGGTTTCCATGAAACAATGACATGGTATTAGAGACGAGCTGCTTGGAGCAACCCAGACAAGCTAGAGAAGAGAGAAAGAGGATTGAGTAAACCCAGTTTCCGCCATCGTCACAGCTTATCCCTATCCCTATCAAAGAGTGAGATGGTTGGAATCTTCATATCCTATTCCTATCGAAGGGTGCGACAATCTAACGGACACTTGAAAGAACAAATTTCCTTAGGAATCATCGCAGCCTATACACAGTTTAGGGTGCAACATTGTCGCACTGTACTCTTCACCTGGGGTGCGACGATTTAATTTTTCACAATCGTCACAACCTATAAACAATATAGGGTGTTATGATTCAACATCGTCACATTGTATCCTTCTTTAGGGTGTGATGATTCATCTACCCTCTAGAAAATTGGTTTTCTGCAATAAAATAGCCATATCCAGAAATCTGCGATCTGGGTCGGGATGAAATTTGGAACAGAGACGTATAACATAGGGATTCTCATGCCCACCAAAAATATCCAAAACACACATCATATTTTAGGATATATAGCTATTTTATCATATCTATAGTTTCCATAGAACCATTTGTCATATCGCAGAATACACAATCTAGGTTTTCAATATCTTTTTATAATCAATAGCAAGGATGGAGGCGATGCAAATTCTTCAATCAATTATGGTGATAATACTTACATCATACAACTATTTTGAATGGAATTCGAAGGACACATTCCAACTCAAAAGAAAATGATTGTATAATTTGATGATGGCGACACAAACAAAACCTACATTAGCGCTTGAGAAGACCAGATGGGTGAACCATAAGGATGAGGCCACATGAATATTTCTTGAGTTTTATGGTTTCATGTTTCCACACGAAATACTCCAAATGAGATCTAGACCACCTTGGAAGGAATATTTGGAAAGAAGGATGAGATGCAAGGTCATATGCTTGAGGTAGAGTTGAATACCTTAGACCCTAAAAGTTTTGATAATATACATGATTTCTTTACTAAATTTAAGTATTTTCTATTGAGCTTGGGTGAATGTGGTATTGAAAATTCTACATAAGAGAAACAAATTATTCTAACAATCTTGGCTAAGCTAGGACCAAAATACACTGTATATGTCTCCAATTTCCATTCTGGCAGATGTCTTTTGGGAGAAAATTGGAAAATGCCTATGATGGCTAAGTTCATTGAGTCTCTCACACAAGAGCAAACAAAACTCATACAGATGGGCCTCATGAAAGATCCCAAAGCACATGCACTCACCATGCATGATGGAAAAGGGTCATCCAATCAGAAATTGAAGCAGAAACGAAAGGAACTATTACATCCAGAGTCAAAGAAGGAGGGATATTCCAAACCCTTCAAGGATTCTTCAGGTTCCAAAGATTCTTCAAATTCCAAAGGGAAGAAGAACAAGGGAAAGAAATGCACATATTGAAATAAACCAAATCATGAATAATTCACATGCATGAAGAAGAAGATTAATCTTATGACACATGTACTTCATAAGAATAACCTTGGAGACTTCATTCCTGAAGGAGCCAAGAAGAAGAAGGAAGAAGACCACGTGCCTAAGAAAGGTAATCATCATTCTCTAGTTGCAACTAATTCCTCATCTAATTCATGGATTATATATTCCAACACATCACATCATATGGAAACTAAAGAGGAATTTTTTACTTCTTTGAGTTCATGCTCTGGACCTCCTATTATCATCGGGGATGATACTCCAATAGCAGTTGTAGGAGAGGGAAGAGTGGAACTCTCTAATGGAACGTTTTAGAATGTTTTACATGTTCCAAATATTTCTATAAATCTACTCTCAGTTTATCAAATCACTCAAACATGTAAAAGGGTTGAATTTACATCAGATTCAGTTGTTGTACTTCACATGCATGACATTTCCATTATTGCAATTGGTGAGGTAGATCACAAATCACAGTTGTATATTTTCACTAAGTTTATTGAATATGAATCATGTTTGCTACTTATACATGCTAATGAGAGTACTAGAGTATGGCATGAGAGATTTGGTCATTTAGACTTTAGGTACATGAAACGAATTTCCAAGCAAGGAATGGTCAAAGGCTTTCCAAACATTCAATTTTCTGAAGGGATTTGCGAAGGATGCATTCTTGGCAGCATCCTGAAGAGAAGTTTGAAAAGGGGAGGGCAAGGAGAGCCTCTTATTCCTTGGAGATGTTTCACAGTGATCTCATGGGTCCATTTCCACATCCGTCCATAAGCAAAGCAAGGTAAGTTCTTTCATTTATTGATGATTACTCATGTTATACTTTGGTTTATTTTCTCAGACAAAAGTCTGAAGTTTTTTAGCATCTCAAAGACTTCAAAGCTCTAGTATCTAGTTGCAGCACACAGTTCCATACACTCCACAACATAATTGAGTTGCTTAAAGGAAGAATAAGTCTCTCAAGTATATGACCAATTGCATGTTGCATGCAATATCACTCACTTCCAATCTTTGGGCTAAGGCACTTAATTGTGTTTCTTACATACATAACAGAGCACCTCACAGATCTATTGAGGATAGGACACCTTTTGAGGCTTGGATAGGTGACAAACCAGATGTCACACACTTCCGCATCTTTGGATCTAGAGCATGGGCCCATATTCCTTCTAAAAAGAGGAAATCCTTATATCCACATAGCACACCTTGCATATTTGTGGGATATCTAGATGATTTGAATGGGTACAAATTGATTGATCCCTCTACAGACCGGCTCATCATTGAGCGCAGTGTTCAATTTGGGGAGAGTCCTTTGCATGAACCTCTAGTGCAACATGAAAAGACTCTTGTGTTTCCATAAGTTCCAAACATCAGAGATGATGATTCCACACACTCATATGCTACATATTCAGACACAGATTCTGAGGATTATGTACATGCAGAAGAGTAGGTAGTACAACCAAATGAGAATCCAATATCGGAGCTTCAACAAATGACCAAGTGGGAACAATCCACACTTCAGGAAGAAAGAAACCTTGCAGAGGAGCCATTGGATTGAGGAGGACTCGACCTCAACATGTGGATCCTTCTCATGTACTTTTATCTTCTAAACCAGCGATGCCCATGCATTTCTATATGATTCAATCTTCTGATCCACATACCTACAATGAGTTTGTTGGAAATCCACTATGGGAAGAAGCCATGCAAGAAGAGAATGAATCTCGCCTCGAGAATCAAACTTGGGATTGTTGGTTATGGAGCTTGAATATCTTCCTAATTCAGAGGTCTTTTACTTTCAGTCGTGTTTATACCCCATGAAGTATTTACACCCCAAAAGTATGTACACTCTTCCACGTGGGGGAGTGCAGAGGGGGGTACCCCCTTTGTAGGGTCTGGGGGGTCTGTGGGAAAGCAGGCCCCCAGTGGGGGTTTAGGGGAAAATCCCCCGAAGGAAAAAATTGCCTTGTAAATGTATATTTTAATTTCATTGTAAATCTTGACCGTTCATTATAAGGTCACAGATCTAATGATAGAGATTATGTTAGGGTTTTTTTCCCTAGATGGAAACCCTCTTTTATGAGGGAAATGTATTGCGGCTATGGTTGAGGGAATATTGTATTATGAGATAGGAGACTGTGAGAGAAAGAATAGGAAGTTACAACAGGTTTGTTTTAAGTTGTATCCCTTCATATGTTGGATAATAATAAAGGAAGGACTTGGCAATTTCTCTGGTGGACGTAGCCCACACTGGGTGAACCACGTAAATCTGTGTCTCTATTGTATTATGTATATTTTGTGTTTTGTTTTCGCATTTGTTTTATTTTATTGCTCCACGGTCCTATTTTTCTAACAACTGGTATCAGAGAGAAAGATAACTCACAGGAAAAGAGGATTCCTGGTTCAAGTGGGAGCAATGTCGGAAGATGGAAAGTTTAGTGTCAAGAAATTTAACGTCCAAAACTAACAGTTATAGAAGATGCAGATGGAAGAATATTTATATCAGAAGGATCTATTCCTACCATTGGGCAGAATAACAAAGAAGTCGACGGCTACGAAGGACAAAGAATGGGAGATTCTTGACAAAAAGGCTCTAGGAATGATACGACTGAGCCTGGCAGTGTCGGTGGCTTTCAAAATTTCCAAATAAAAGACAATGAATGGTTTGATGGATGCATTGGCCAAATTGTATGAAAAACCCTCGGCGTCCAATAAGGTATTTCTAATGAAGATATTATTTAATATGAAGATGTCCAAAGCTGGATCTATTGCATATCATTTAAATGATTTTAATACGGTTACTAATAAACTAAGTTCTGTAAAAGTGGACTTTGATGATGAGGTCAGGGCTCTTCTAATCTTGTGCTCATTGCCAGAAAGATGGAATGGCTTGGTCATTAATCTTGTGCTCATTGCCGAAAGATGGAATGGCTTGGTCATATTTCGTAGTAACTCACCGGGTTCAAATAATTTAAAAATTTGATGATGTTGTTGGTGTTATCCTTCCAGTGAGGAAATGATCGAAAATCACGTGAGACATCGTGAAATGCGCTTGAACATGGAGAATAGGGGAAGAATAAATGATAGAGGAAAAGGGTTTCGAACTGTGGGAATTTAGGAAGGGAAGATCCAAATCTAGACTTGGAAAAGATAGAGTGCTAGAATTGTGGGAAGAAAAGGACATATGAAGAAAGACTCCAGAGCTCCAAAGAAACAAACGATGGACAACATGAGAGAAATCAAGAAGAAATGTAACAGATGATGTGTTACTAAGGTGCTTGTTTCTTTCTATAGATAATATTTGAGTCTTGTAGATTCAGGGCTTCATTTCATGCCACACCCCATAGGAAACATTTTCAGGATTATGTTCAAGGTGATTTTGGATTGTGTTCATTTGGGTGGTGCACCATGCAAAATTGTTGAATGGGAAAGGTAAAAATAAAGCAACACAATGGAAACCAAATGGTTGTTGAAAGAGGTAAGACACGTTCCAGATTTAAGGAAAAATCTAATTTCAATAGGGAAGTTGGCAAGGGAAGTTTGTATATCCATATTGCAAATGGGTAATGGAAGGTCATCAAAGGATCATTGGTGATAGAGAAAGGAGAAGGTAGGTACATTGTATTATGTACTAGTAATACTAACTATTCAATCTCTTTAGCTTCTACAATATTGGATACAACACTGCGGGTTAATTACAGGCTTGGACACAGAGTGAGAAGGGTATGCATGTACTTCACAAAAGAAATTTTTTCCAGATCTTTAAACAAATTGATTTTGGACCTCTCTGCGGAGCATTGTGCTTAAGTGGAAAACGTAAGAGAGTCGATTGAGAGTCGAAAAAAAAGAAGAGTGAAAGATTAGAGCTTGTGAATACGATGTATGGGGACCATCTCAGTATCATCTCTTGGTGGATCTCATTATTATATTGATTTCTAATTGATGATGCAACTAGAAAAACTTGGTTTATTGCATTCAACAAAAACTGATGTTTTTGATAAATTTAAAGAAATGGAAAAGCCGCTGAGAATGAGACAGAAAAGTTTGAAGTGTCTCGCATCAGATAATAGAGTTGAATATTTCAGCAAGGATTTTGATGACTATTTTTCATACCATGGGATTCGAGAGAGAAGATTAGCCCAAGAACACCACAAGAAAAATGGTGTGTCGAAAGGATGATCGTGACAAATCATGGAGCGTGAGCAAGGAGATTTAATAATCAGTTTGCCCCTACAGCTTTGTAGATGTTGTAGATATTGTTGTTTACTTACAAAACAAAGGACCTTCAAGCTCTTTGGATGGTAGAATTTCGGAGGAGGAATGGACAGAAAAGGTAAACTATTCTTTTGAAAAACTTCCCGAAGCATTTGTCCATATTGATAAAGAAAATAGAACAAAGCTTGAGGCAAAATCCAAGAGGTGTACCTTTATTGATATGGTGTTAATGATTTGGTTATCACTTATGGGATTATGAAAATAACAAAATCATTAGGAGTAGAGATGTCATATTCAATGAGAAGGTCATGTACAAAGATCACTTGTAGGGAAAGAAACGGTGAAAAAGAAAACAAGAATACACAATGCTCTTTGATGAGATCAATCGAAAAGAGTTCCAAAAGGAACCGAAAAATCAAAACAGCCAACAAATCGAGCAGCGTGTACCCTCAAACACCTACAAGTGTTATTAGAAAATCCACCAGGTTAAGCATAAATTCCTAACGATACTCTCCTTCATTGTATTAGTTATTGTTGACTCATTCTGGTGAACTAGGAGTGTTATGAAGAGTTAATGTAGGTAGACACCAAAAAGGAAGTGGGAGTAAGGCATGAGAGAAGAAATGGATTCCTTGTTAAACCATACTTTGACTTGGTCTGCTTTGGCTCGGCAGGTAAAAGAGCATTGTATAATAAATAGGTTTACAAGTTGAAGGAAGAAGATGGAGGAGAAAAGTGGTACAAGGCCAGACTTTGTTGTAAAGGGTTTGCACAAAAGAAAGGTATAGATTTTGATGAAATATTTTCCTTGCTGTTAAAATTACTCAATTAGAACTATTTTAAGTCTTGTGAAGTAGAAAATTTGTAATCTTGAATAGTTAGATGTAAATATAACTTTTTTCCATGGGGATTTGAGGAAGAGATTTATATGCAAGCTACCTAATGTGTGGGTATGAGGTCAAAGGGGAAGGAGAATTTGGTATGCGTGTTGAAGAAGAGATTATATGGGCTAAAGAAAGTTCCAAGGAACTAGTATATGGGCGTAGCATGTTGCTGCTATAGAGATGATTTGGTTACGAGGTTTCATGGAGGAATTGGGAAAGAAGTAAGAGAAGCTGGCCACTATGAGACAATGAGGGTGCCATTCATATTGTAAAGAAATCATCCTTCCATTCAAGACTAAGAATATACATTGAGGTACCACTTCATATGATCCCGCCTTTGAAGATGGACATTTGAAGTTGGAAAAGATAAATACTAACAAAAATCTTGCTGCATTATGTTAACAAAGGGAGTAACCAGGGAGAAACTGAGTTCTTGCTCAGTTTCAGTTGGTCTTCAAGAATGAAGATAAAGATGAGAAATTTTCCAGGTCCAAGAAATTTCAGAGTCCAGGATATACAACAGCGATGGAGTTGTTGAGATCAGTCTCCAAGTGGGAGATTGTTGATTGTGGAGCCTGATTATCTTCATGATTCAAAGGTCTTTTACTTTCAGCCGTGTTTATACCCCATGAAGTATTTACACCCCAGAAGTATGTACACTCTTCCATGAGGGGGAGTGCAAAGGAGGGGTACCCCCTCTTCGGGGTCCGAGGGGGCTATCCCCCTAGCTGGGGGGTCTGGGGGCAAGTGGGCCCCAAGCGAGGGTTCAGAGGCGAAGCCCTCGAAGGAAAAAATTGCCTTGTAAATGTATATTGTAATTTCATTGTAAATCTTGACTATTCATTATAAGGTCGCATATCTAATGATAGAGATTATGTTAAGGTTTTTTTCCCTAGAAGGCAACCCTCTTTTATGAGGGAAATGTATTGTGGCTATGGTTGAGGGAATATTGTATTATGAGATAGGAGACTGTGAGAGAAAGAAGAGGAAGTTACAATGGGTTTGTTGTAGGTTGTATCCCTTCATATGCTGAATAATAATAAAGGAAGGACCTGGCAATTTCTCTGGTGGATGTAGCCCACACTGGGTGAACAACGTAAATCTGTGTCTCTATTGTATTGTGTATATTCTGTGTTTTGTTTCCGCATTTTTTTTATTTTATTGCTCCACGGTCCTGTTTTTCTAATAGGGATCTAGTTCCACTTCCACCAGGGAGGAAACTTGTTAGATGCAAATGGGTCTATAGGACCAAGAGAACAAAAAATGGTCAGGTGAGAAGGTACAAGGCCAGATTAGTTGCAAGAGGATTTTAGTAGATTCATGGGATAGATTATGATGAGACCTTTTCTACTGTAGAAAATATGGACTCCATTCTCTTGGCTCTAGCCATTGCAACAACCAAAGGATGGGAAGCTCACCAGATGGATGTGAAGAATTGTTTTCTTCATGGTGACCTTTCAGAGGATATCTACATGGAGCAGCCACAAGGGTTCATTCAAAAATCATCATTAGTATGCAGACTGAAGAAGTCTCTCTATGGCCTCATGGAGGCACCTAGAGCATGGTATGAAAATATGGATTCTTACTTGCTTTCACATGAATTTGTTAAATGTAAATCTGATTCCAATGTGTACATGTTGAGGAATATTGACTCTATGATGATTTTAGTACTCTATGTTGATGATCTTTTGATCAATGGTATCTATGCTTCATCCATTGCTTTGGTCAAATATATTTTGCATGATAGGTTCTCTATGATGGACATGGGTCCACTACACTTTTTTCTTGGTCTTGACATAAGTCAGGATGCTTCCGGCATCAAAATTTCTTAGGATAAGTATGTCATGGATCTTCTGGATAGATTCCACATGACAGACTATAAGTTTGCACCTACACCTTCTTATCTGGGATCAAAATTGAGGATGGTGGGGATACACCATTAGTGGATAACACTTTGTATCGACAGTTGGTGGGGAACTATATCTCACCAACACCCATCCATATATCTCATATGTTGTAGGAGAAGTTTCCAGATACATGCAGGAACCCCATGATCTGTACTGGAAGGCTTCCAAGTGCATCCTCATATATGTGCAGGGCAACATGAGTTATTGGATTCACTATGTAGTTGGTTTTGCATTAGATCCCATAGGATTCACATATTCATATTGGGTTGGTGATAACAAAGATCGCAAGTCCACATCCTGGTGCACTCTCAGTTTGGGTTCAGGTCCAATTTGTTGGTCAAGTAAGAAGAAATGAACCATTTCTTTATCTTCCGTAGAGGTCGAGTACAAAGGAGTAGTCAACTGTGTCATTCAGAGACTTTGGATTGAACACTTTCTTACCGAGCTTGGTATTCATTTTCAGTGTCTGACTATCATATGGTGTGATGATTAGAGTACACTGATATTTTTCAGAGATCAAGTACAACAACATCATACCAAACACATTGAGGTCCACATGCATTTTATCAGATATTTAGTACATGACAGGATCATTGATTTGTAGTTTTGTCCTTCCTCTAAACATACTACCAACATATTCACCAAGACCTTCCCTGAGTAGAAATTTCACACTTTACGGGATTGTCTTGCAGTGAAGAGCACAATTTCCTAGATTCCTTTTCCCCTCCACCATGTCATCCGCCACTTGTATCAATCTAATATCGTTATTAAAGTGGCGAAGATTTCGTAAAGCTTTGTAATAAATTCTAAATCTTATCGTGCAAGTCAACAACTTTAAAATAAGCGAAATGGTGGTTAATAATCAATGCAATACATGGTAAATTTAATAAAGGATTAATACACCATGTTGTATAAATTTTACATTAACAGTAGCACCACCTATTCATAAGAAGATAAATCAGTGTAAATATATGTCCAGTATAAGAAAGGACTTGTATTTCAGAGAAACATTTAACACTCTCGAATGAGAAGATCACAAGTTCTAGTGGTCGCAAGCTTACAAGTGGTAGAAGGCTATTCCTCCCACCGAGAAGGAAACAAACCAATTTTGGATCTCAAGAATAGTATTGGCTAGATGTATACCTGAGGTGACATATTTCAAAGATCTAGTTCTCTCATGCACAGAAAAATTTTATAGAGAAAGAAGGATAATTCAAGTTCAGGGGAGGCCACCAATATCCCTCACTCCTTCAATTTTCAAGAGAATGTTGGGACTCCAAAAACCCACCATGTAGTTCAATAATGAAGAAGTCAATGAATTTATTAAGGAACATAGAGGAGAAGCATAGTTCCTCAACAACTATCTCTCCAACCCGAGAGTCGATACCAATTCCACTCAGATTAAGGTAAGTTCTTTAAAATACCCCTACAAGGAATTCGCCTGGTTGTTTTCCCATATCATTGGACTAGATTCCATGCATATGATCCAAAATATATTGTTTATATTCTCCACTTTGTTGTTCATGAAGATGCCCTGATTGACTAGGTCTAAATTATTTCAAATGAGATATAGTTTCAATTGGGTGGTTTGAAAAGAACCCAAAAATTCTATATGACTTATTATTTGGTATTTTCCATATCCTAATACTACATATTAAAACAAAATCCGAGGGAAAGGAGTGTTGATTTCAAGGTGGAACCATTCTTTGTCTAGTATCTAGCTTTATGGAGACATTAAGCTCAATATAATTTCTATGCATTCCAAAACAATTTTATTTCTAATTTCAAAAAAATAATTTTTGGTCCTACTACATCGTGACTGACACTAGAGGCTTCTTCCTTTATCACTGAGAAAATAATTTTTGAGAGTATGGAGGATTATCACTTAGCTTATCTTATCCTTGAATATGAGTGGAGTGTCCATTCGAAATGTTAGATGTTTAAAAAATATTCATACAGTTTAATTCCAGAAATCTCTACAACAATGATTTTAGTTAGCTGAGACTATTTGATTTCAAAGGGAAGCCCTTCTTTCTCATGTTTTATGCATTGGATAAACTCTTTTTCACCGAAGTGTGTATATGGTACAAGTAATGGGCACACTTCTTCAATTAAAAAAGGAAGAAGGAGTTCATTCTATTACCCTAGAGAGTTGGAGAAATTACTATCAAACATATTTCTCACTCAGATGAATTTGCAGGACAATTTGATGAACTTGGTTTAAAGGAAGCTAAATGTATTGAGAGTTTTTACCCTAAGGACATATTTTTTCACACATATCCCTGGTGAGATATTCTTCTTATTTCTGTAAATCTGAACAATTCAAGAAAAGAGGAAGAGACAATGAAAATCTCCCTAGGTCCTCAATTAAATAATTCCATAACGATATCAAAGAGCTAGTTATCACTAATCAGTGCTACAGATAAAAAGGCAGAGAATCAATAAGCAAAAACCCTAATTCACCCAACATTTTATAGAGAATTTCTAAAGGAAGCTAAATGTATGATGGCAATGATAAAGACCCTACAAAGAAAAATTTAGAAAAATCCCATGTTGTACATACTTTTTCTAAAGAGAGAGGCTTGAAAAACTATATTGGAAATACCTGAGATTGAGGAAATTCCTCAAGCTATGGATGTAGATGAAGTGATAGAAGAACCTAGTTGGTCAAAGAAGAGACTGTTGGAAACTAGGGAAATTGTTGAGGCTCTGGTTACCCAAGAGCCATAGATATTTGAAGATGAATCTGTCACACTTCACCATGTGGCCTTACCATAAAAATTCCAAGAAATTGTTAATAGAGAAAGTCAACATGAAAAATAAGAAAGTGCCTGAAAAATGGAAATCATAAATTGATTTCCATGGGGTTACACACTCAAAAATTGTACAATTTCACGAGGAAAATGGGGAAGAACTAAAGGAATCCATTTTTTATATTGAGTAAGAGAATTTAATTTTAAAAGAAAGAATAAAGGAATTGGAAAAATATATAATTTTGAAACCATAGTTTGTCGAACCTCTAACTACAATTCAACCAACACTTACTCTTGAGGATGTCCCAAAAAGAATTATTAAATTGAAAGGTTCCTCTAGTATGTTATTTCCTGTGAAAAAATATATTAGATATGGATTCCAGAAAATAATAGACCTAATCCATGAAATATGGGAGCTAGCACAGAGTTCAACCATCTTTTCAACAAGGATTATTCATTTCAAAGAATATCTCCAAAAGGATATAGAGAATGACGAAGGTTTTTACCAAGAATTTATGGGAATGTTTTTCGAAAAGGATTCAAGTATAAGTGCCACCCAAAGAAGAGAACAAAACCTTCCTTCTAGTATGTGAATGAAGTAGATCCATTCGTGTTGACTGAAAATGATTAAATTTTTAAGGGAAATGTTGTTTGATTTATATGTTGTGAAAAATAAGAGGGGTGACCTATTTCTAAGACTTGTTGATCTTACAAAATAATTGAATGTCCCTAACCTATTAATGGATACTATACTAATGTCTAAAGAGAAACTATTGGAACAACTTGAAGTATTAAAAGTTGCATGGGCAAGTGAGTTTAGTGACTCAATGCAATTCTCTGAAGATGAGGTAGAAATGTGGCTTATTTGTTACATTAATAAAAATGATGATATTGAGGATATGTTGCACCAATTAAATATTGATTTAAGAGAAATAGAGAATGAAATGTTTGAAATAAAAACCAAGCAAAAAATAATGGTTTCTCCGATGAGGGAGTACATAGAAGAATGGTTAAGAAAAAAATTGATCAAGATCATCGAGAAAGATCAACATGAAGTGGTTATAGCGGTTATGCCACCTCCATCACAACAAAAACCATTTACAAAGGATGCCTCAACAAGCAAGTAAGTGGTTAGAATATTTTCATCATACTAAGTCAAGTATCAACCTTATTCTTTCCCTTTCTATCTTTCTTCTTCATTCATTTGGCATTGTTCCTTTTATGTTCCAAGAAACTTGTGAAACCTAAGGCTCACCCTTGAATATTTTTATTTTGTATTCCATGTCTATCTTTCATTTTATAGTCCACGAGAGCCCCATCCAAGTCCTCTTTGAAGGACAAATGTATTCTATTTTATTTGTAACCCAAGACATTACCGCTTATTTATTTAAAGACATATATTATTTTCCAGGTTCATATAGAACTAGTTTGGTACATAACATTACTGATTTCTAAAGACTTTAAATTTAAGCATGAGATTTAAAATATGTGTCTATCGGAATATTTATTGGGTTTAATGAAATGGTCATTTAGAGTTCAATATTATATGTTTTCCATATTTTCCTTTCCATTTTCCTAAATATTGTGTTCTACTTTGATGAATATTGTGATGGAGATGTCCTATTTTACTGCATACTCTTTTGGTTTATAATCTCTTAACATAGTGTAAATATTTTGTTCTTATAAGATACCTGGTCCTTTCTCAGGTATTCTTTGTATGTGAATATTTATTTCAAGAATAATCGTGGTCCTCTCTCAAGCACTTTATTTGTTCTTGTCCACTCTATGTTATTTAAAATAGAGGAGTACCACCCAGGGATGATTTTAAGGATGGAAAATTATTTTAAAATGTAGAAACCTTGGAGAATATTCCTAATCCTACATATGCCAACTATAAATGATTCGTGATATTTTTGTAAAAATATTCAAATTTCTAAAGATTTTATATAGTTTTTATAAATTTTTGGTGATTTTTAAGGTAAAATAATTTTATCTTAAAGAATTTGGGCAAATAATTTTTAAAATAATGAATCTCGTTTTTGGAAAAAACATGGAAAATTATCTATGAGTGAAATTTATTGCCTAAAATCATCCTTGGTACCACCTCTTTAATAATGCGAGGGGATTTATCGTCGCGAGGTTGACTTAAAGACTGCAAGACAATCTTTTAGATCAATAAAAGGTAATATAGGTGTGTGAAAATATTCTTATTGAATGTATTGCATTAATATATTTGGGATAAAAAAGTACTTGATTTTGATTTACACCAAGTAGTTAGGCATATTATCCTTGTATTGATGAAAAATAATAGATACTTTAATTGCAAAGCTTCTGATTATGAGCATTGATTGATTATAAGTTCCTCTTCCTTAATTTGAATATAGATAAAAGAAGAGGATTTATGTAGATAGTTTCATGCATGAAAATAAGTTAGAAATGACATGAATTGTTGACCAAGAATATTGCATTGAAGTTCATTTAGAGAATGTGAAATTATATACCTAGCGAAGGACCAACAAGGTAGTTGAAAGATAATTATTTTGAGTTGTTCCGTTCTTATATTTGATGATAAGATGGAATGATGGTTGTTGGTTGTTTCCTTCTACCAACAAGATAGTTGAAAGATAATTATTTTAAGTTGTTCCCTTATTATATTTGTTTAGTAGATGGAATGATGGTTCTTGGTTTTTCCCTTCTTATATTTGATTACAATATGGAATGATGGTTCTTGGATTTTCCCTTCTTATATTTGATTACAAGATGGAATTATGGTTGTTCAATGGATTTTCATTTTAGTACTTCAAAACAGATAAATGTTGATTTCTCCTCCAATGAAAGTTATTTTTGTTTGGTGTCACAAAATGAAGAGGAATAACAAAATCACTAAAAATGAACTAGATAACTTGTAAGTTTGGTGTAGGATTAGAATTTTGAGTTCAACTATTATGTCTTTTCATCTTTTCAAATAGCTTCTGCAATGTCAAGGATATTGAATAGGCACACCTTATTCCTTATAGTTATATTTCTATTGTGTGTGTGTGTGTGTGTGTGTGTGTGTGTATTATTGTTATTTTAACATATGCATCTATTACTCGAGTATTACATGTCAAAATTTGTCCTTAAAATTATAGACTCTTATGAACACACTTTTATCTAAATTTCATTTTTCTTGAAACAATAAATTTTGTGACATGACAACCAATATCCATTATGAATAGTACCATTTTATAAGTANCTCGAGTATTACATGTCAAAATTTGTCCTTAAAATTATAGACTCTTATGAACACACTTTTATCTAAATTTCATTTTTCTTGAAACAATAAATTTTGTGACATGACAACCAATATCCATTATGAATAGTACCATTTTATAAGTATGTTTGCATAATTATATTGAAAATTCAATCATATAACATCTTAAAAAATTCCTTAGCATGTTCACACAATCTTACAAATTAAAGAAATTAAATTGATGCAAAAGTGAAAAAAAATAAAAAAAATTGAGGATGTTACCCTAAACACTCACTAACAACATGGATGCGTGTATAATCCAACTATTGTCACTAATGCCTTGTGCATGAGTTCACTATCTACATGAAAATAATATAACACATCTCTAATAATAAAGAAAAGGTAAAAAGTCAAGTACAATTTACAATTTATGAGGGACAAATAAACTTCAATAAGTGAATTCTTTAATAAGAAAAAGGATAGGTGCCAATATTATGAAATATTTGAAGACATTAAATATTTGAAATGATGAAGACATGAAATATTTGAAATGATTTTTTTCATACAAAATATTCTTGTAGTTAGGATGGATTACTATAACACATGGATTATTGATTTTTGGAGACTTTAATGTATATAATAGGTAATAAAAAGTGGTTAATATTTTCAATTAAGATAGATGAGAAAAAAGGGGATCATTTTCGACATAAAATGTATCATGAAATTCAAGGGTATGAAGATGTCTATGTTAGAATGTTTAATGGTGTTGTTAAGGAAATCTATAATGTTTTATCCAAGAAAAAATATTTTACTCTAACTATAACAGACTTATCCCCCTTATCCATCTTAGGCTGGTGGGATGTTTATTTTTTCATCCTTTCCTCAAGTAAGTATTCAATTTTACTCTCCTTGGTTCTGGTTCATCACTATTTGAGTGAGGAATTCCCATATGACAATATTTATCATATTAAATATTACATGTTCGACCCCACTTACCAACAAATTTCCTCCAAGAGTTCGTTACAATAACTAGGGACCTGAGCATCCACAATCAGATGACTAGGACTTCTCCTCACCACCAGATCATTGATTAGAAGCTATTCAAAACCTCACTCATTAGAGCAACAGGTCATAGGCTTAGAATTATTATTTTTATGGCTCCTTTCTTATGGATCATTCTGACAGGTCCTATGGTTCTCAGACTCAAAAATTCAATGGCCCCGAATGTATCGGTGCCTCTACCTACTAAACAATTATCTCACATCCCATTACCCTTTCCTCGTGTGAATAAGTGGAACCCGCGATAGATCTACGAATTATATTGTACTGTTCACCCACTCAGATCTATGATTCTTGTTTTCTCTCAGCATCCTTCATCTTCAGAGTGCATCTACTCCAAGAATCATAGACCATTTTGACCATCATCCTTCGACGAATCTAACGATCCTCGTGACACCTCACTGGATGGGTAAGATTGGCTCAGAGTATCATAACTAAATAATAGTTGAGGTCTTATATCTTCCTCCTTGAAAAAAATCCTATTAGATCTAAAGGATAAATTTTATTGGGACACCTTCGGATAGATCGATGGTCCTCAGACTCCCTTATCATTAGACTCTCCTCCAAAACTTTTATCATGTCTCTAACCATCTATATTTCAACGGAATTACAACCTCACACTTGACATCAATGGTCCTGATTTCACTTTCTACCCCTCTTATAGATAAACAATTATCATTGACTCAAAGTCTTCCCCGTCAGTATCCCATTGTAACCTCTCACTTGGACACTCTGATGGTCTCATATTCCGACCAAAGGTTAAGATATTCTCACTACACCGAATCAGCAGTTGTAAATACTTTTGACTCAAAGCATGGGTTTTTCTCATGGTTAAAGTTCTGATTCAAGACATAATGGCTCAAGGTCTCTTCATGCCTACTCACTAAGGTTATTCCAGATTCTCTTAAGCTCTTTGTTACACCCCAAAACTGACTACAGTATTCTTACTACAAAATATGGTTGAGGATTTTCATACTATAATATTTCCATTTCAAGGGAGGAGGTTCCACTAGGATTAAGGCTCCCTAAAGTACATAAAGACCTTCCCAAGAACCATAGAACTTCTGCCACCACTCCTCCAATGAATATTTAGATCTTGCAAGATTTCCATTCCAAAGGCTTTTAGTTTCACAGGGTCATATCATGTGTTAACTCTACTCACTTGGTCATTCATATTTACCATCATTATTAGTGGAAACAATCATAAAAATTCCATTTTACTGAGGAATTCAAACATTCCTTCATTCATCCACATTTATCGTATAAACAACAAACAATTTATCTTCGCAACTATACATGCATCAAACACAACAAGTAACAATACTTATATGGTTAGTGAAGAATATCAACCATACAACTAACCGAGAGAGGAATCTGTTCCTCCTAATCATAGGCTATGTTTCAATATTCCCTTTCATAGCATGCAAGCCCCATGCCAAGCCATGATACCACTAGGGGACTAATTCAGGTGACTTCCAAATTGAGAAAATGGTTCAAGAAGTTTACTCTCCTCCACTCCACTATAAATAGCAGAAGTTTCCCTTTTCCCACTAATCCAAGGACCTATGTGGGTTTATCAGGCACCATCCCAACTGCATTTCCTCTTCACAAGGGAGTCCCTTATCCACTACATGATCCCATGGTGACCTCCCATTACCAGTGTTGGATTCTTTCCAGTGAGTGCCAAGTCATGACCCTATATTTCCTTAATCTATAATTGGGTCTTCTATGGTCCAAGGTGACCATTAATTTTCTTTGTGCAAGATTTTTTTTCCTTGGAGAAAAAATACCATTCGCTCTATTACTCAAAACTATGTGTGTGAACCTCTCCTCTCATCGCACCATCTATTCATGAGTCTATAACTCACTCCATCATAATTATCTCTATGAGGATTCCTCTGCTGGGTGCATGTGTGTTGGTTCTCATGCTCTTCCCTACCTCTTTTCCTTGTTGCGAACTGTATTCTCCCCTATGTTATCTCTAAAACAAAATTGTGTGATGTTTTCCACCTTTGGTCTCTTCCTCCATCCATTCCTTGAGATTACCGTGGCCTACTTTCAAACACAACCCTCCAGTGAGGTTCTTTAATTCAAAGGGGTGATCCGGGTACTTTCTCATGTCAAGATTTTAGTTGACTCATTTTCTCCATCAAGCACCAAATATGTCAACAATTATAACCCCTTCAACCACCAATTCTAGTCTCCATAATTTGTCATGTGGTTTCATGTATTCCAGGTATGTTGGTAGGTGGTGTATTTATATTTGCAAGTGTAGTTTGGAATGTTGATCAAGGTTTATATTTTCTTCATTGAAACTTCTCAATTCCACCTCGCTAGTCCCACTTGTGGTATCATAGCTAGTACTCAAGGATTTCATATTTTCTTATTTAGTTGTCTTATGTTTTTCATTAATAAAAAACATAATTACATGCTTCATAATCACATTACATGAAGTCACACACACACACACTCACAAAGGATGTTGTTTCTTTAAGGGGGAGGGGAATGTAACACCCTGTTTCCATCGATAATTGTAATTATGCTAAGACTTCATGTAATGTGATTATGAAGCATGTAATTATGTTTGTGATTAGTGAAAAACACCAGACAACTAACTAAGAAAGAATGAATGTGTGTGTGTAGAGAGAGAGACAGAGTGGGTATGTTATCCTCATGGAATCTTCCATTTCCCAAGTAGCCTCATTTGCTCCAAAATGCTTCCATTGCACCTCGACCTGCATGACGGATTGGTTCCAAAGCAATGTTTCTCTCCTATCCATGATGCTTTGAGGTTTAGACTGTAATTTTTCCTTTGGTTCCACCTATATCATAGTCCAATCAATAACATGATTAGAATCATGAACATTCTTCTTTAATAAATATACATGGAACACATTGTGGGCTCTAGATATAGGTGGCAGGGAAAGTGTATAGGCTACTGGTCCCACTCTTTCCAAGACTTCAAATGTTCCACAATATCGGGGTGATAACTTAGCACAAGTCCCCATATTTAGGGAGATCCTCTTAGGTTTCTGATGCAGGAGCATCCACACGTCATCAAGCGAGCCAGCGCGCACGGAGAGAGAACACACAGCTGGACAGTGCCAGCGCGCACATTTTGAAATGCTTGGAAATTGGGGCGCCGTCGTTTGGACGAGGCATTCAAAACCAAGCG
>SNQJ01S0050432.1:22679-34406 GCA_010110895.2 Picea sitchensis | reverse complement strand
GAGTTCCGAAAGGGAGGGTTCCCGAGAAGACTGTGGGCGATAGAACTCCCGAGGAGGAGTTGGAAGAGCATCGACTCTTCGGGCCGTGGAGTGAGAAGGTCCTGGTGGGGTGACCGCCTGCTGGGAGTGCGGTTGCCGTCAGTTTCACCCTATGATACACATGATCTCCCACCTTGAAATCCTTATGCGTTCTCTTGTTATCTACATAACTCTTTTTCCGATCTTGAGCTATCTTCAAATTCTACCTTATGTTGATCATTGATTGTTCCATTTCCTTTAACAATTCTGGTCCAATTGTGATCTTATCCAATGGAATATCCCAACTAATTGGAAATCTACATTTCATGTCAAACAAAGCCTCAAATGGGCTCATCTTCAGTGACTCTTGATAACCATTGTTATAGGAAAACTCTACTAGGGGTACATATTCTTCCCATTGCTTGGGTTGATGCATAAAATGCATCCTCAACATGTCTTCCATCACTTTTTTCACCCTTTTGGTCTGACCATTTTTTTGAGGATGGTAGGTCATCCTAAATGCTAATTGCATTCCCAAACCTGTAAACAAGCTCTTCCAAAAATTTGAGTGAACTTAGCATCTATGTTTGAAATTATAATCTTGGGTCGGCCATGCAATCTAAAAATTTCCTTCATAAAAATGTCAGCAACATTTATAGCCTTAAAATTATATTTGAAGGGAATGAAGTGAGCTCCCTTGCTCATCTTATCCACTACTACCATGATTGCATCATGTTTCCTATCTGTGTTTGGAAAACCGACAATAAAGTCCATGGATATTGTCTCCCATTTCCACTTTGGAATTGGTATGGGTTTCAATAATCATGCAGGGTGTTTTTGTTCAACCTTGACCTATTAACACTCCAAACAATTGGCAATGTATTGATCAATGTCTTGCTTCATTAACTGTGTTTGGAAAACCGGTAATAAATTCCATGGATGTTGTCTCCCATTTCCACTCTGGAATTGGTAGGGGTTGCAGTAATCATGAGGGGTGTTTGTGTTCAACCTTGACCTATTAACACTCCAAACACTTGGCAATGTATTCATCAATGTCTTGATTCATTCTTGGTCAGTAATACAACTTGCTTACTATTTCTACCACCTTTTTATAACCAAGGTTACCTGCATAAGGTCTCCTATATAATTCATCCATGATCAAGTGTTTTAGCTATGTTGAATTAGGCACATACAAACTATTGTTATATAGTAAAAAATCATCAGATGTAAACCAATACACTTCATACCTTTTCTCACTAGGTTATTGTTGTAATCCTTTTCTTATCTGATTAAAAGACTCATCTTCTTGCAAGAGGATTCTAATCCTTTTCTTAATTTCATATTATCCTACACTTGATGTTACTAAGTGTATTGTCTACACACTTTGACTAAGTGCATATTCCACTCTATTTTCTTTCCCTTTTATGTGTCTCATCTTGAAACCAAACTCACTAATCAGTGTCATCCACCTAGTCTATCTATTGTTCAGTTGTGGTTGTTCAAACAAATACTTTAGAACACAATGGTCTATCATCAAGACAGGCCTTCTTCCTATCAAGTAGTGTATCCACATATGCAACACATGCACAATTGTTGCAAGATCCAAGTCATGGGTGATATACCACTGCTCATGCTCGTTTAGATTTCTTGACTCATAACAGATAACATATCCTTCCCGCATAACAAATCCACTGATTCCTTCCTTGCAAGCATCATTTCAAACCATGAAATCCTTTTCAAGGTCCGCAATCTTGAAAACTGGGGCATTGGTCAAAAGATGTTGTAGCTGTTGAAAGTTGGATTCACACTCTATTGACCAACAAATCTATTCCCCTTCCTCTGTAGTGAGGTAATGGGATGACCAATCTTGGAAAAAACCTTTATAAACTTTAAGTAGTATCTATATAGTCCCATTAAATATGTTAAGTTCTAGAATAGATCTAAAGATAAATCTCAAAATAAACCCACAATATCAACCAGAATAATCCAAACCATTCACCAAATACTAAACACAAGAAATAGTTAAAACCCTTGAGGTAGGGTAAACACCATATATTATTCATTATGGAAGGACTGCACTCCTCAAGCAATACTTGGTTGTTACAATGAAAATATACTTCACTATGTTTCATTACATTACTTACACTTATTTATATAGCTTTTTCTATCTCCTAGGAACCTTCTAGAGAGCCTTCTCACATTTATTACAACTAACTACCATAATGGGCCTTTATTAATATAGTGGGCCTAGTCCACCTAAGATGTAATGACCAAATTCTCATATATTAAATCAATTCCACTAATAATACATAACCACATTCCCATTGGGTACCTCCCTAGGTACCCCATATTACTTCCCTAGGTATACTACATTCCATCCCCCTTCACATGTTTCGTCCTTGAAACATGAGAAGAAACCATACAATATGATCGGTTAAGAAATGTAGCCAACAGGTACCAAGTACGACCATCCATCCATCCCAATGGAATTCGAACATGGTGTTCATATGCTACCTTTCCACCCTGATATTTCTCTGTGTCATTTTGAGGTTTCCATTGTTGATTAATTGGGTTGGTTGTCATTGATGTCAACCCTTGAACAAAGTCTAGTAGCAAATTCCAATAGCACAATGGTTTGGTTAATGGACCCAAGTTTGTTTTATGGATAATGGTATGATTTTTGATATATTTGTAGGTAAGACTATTATAGATATATAGTACATGTCATGCCATTTCCGATGGTATGTGGAATGTCACATAACTCCTCATGGTTAGAGAGTTATGGTCATGTGAACTTGGAGAACCCTCATGAGTAATTAGAAGCCCCAAAAGGTCAAAGTAGTCAAAGTGGTTGCAAAGAAGAAAATATTTAAATAGTAAAGTGAAGTGATGAGTGTACTATAAGTCAAAGTGGATAAAAAAGAAATTATTTAAATAATAAAGTTATTGGAGAAATTACTAAGTGTACAAGTGGTTAGAAGTGGGTTAGCCCTAAAATAAGGAAAGTGGGTTAAGATGGTTAGAAGGTAATTTAAATAATAAAGTGAAGTTATGAGTGTACTATAAGTCAAAGTGGATACAAAAGAAAATATTTAAATAATAAAGTTAATGGAGAAATTACTAAGTGGAAAAGTGGTTAGAAGTGGGTTAGCCCTAAAATAAGGAAAGTGGGTTAAGATGGTTAGAAGGTAACCCCTAGAGGAAGCTACATGAAAGTATAAATAAGAGGCAAGGGTCTCTCATTTTTAATCAAAATTGAGCATATTGAATATATACAAGTGACTGAGGTAACCAACGGATAGCTAAGCCTAATTTCAGAGGGAAGGTGAAGTAATGAAGGATGAAATTCAAAGGAGGATAAATTATTTTGATGATGCTTTCTAAGGTATGTTATTTACAGGTCATCTCACCATTTTCACAATAATTGTTTTTCTCAAATGAGTTAGACTATGAAATTGGGATCCAATGAGGAAACATATCCAAGTAACTATGATAAAAATTTCATCTTGTGGGTCATTTTATTTTTGTAGTTACACTCCGTGGAATATAGGGTTTGTGGCTAGTCCAGAAACTAGTCTAAAACAGGTGTTTCGGGTAAAAACGTCATAACTTTTTCATAACAGATCCAAATTTAGTAAGACCAAATGTATTGGTTAGAGTACATTCTGTAGTATTATTTATACAATTTTCATATCCATACAATAAATATTCCATGCGGGGCACTCCCTACAAGTTCACTCTCTAGAATAAGCTAGAATTCAACAAGGTATGCCATTTTTTCTATAACTCCTTTTATAAGAGGCTCCAAGTAGTGAAATATGGAGGAATTGCATTAAAGACACTGAAGAAAATTGTGTATCATTTTTAGATATGTATTCATTACAGGTACATAGTTAAGATTATTTCAAGTTAGGGTTGTTGACTAATCCAAAACTATTCATGTGAGACTAAAGTAAAGTTTGATGAAAATGCTAGTCTCTTGTTGTTAAAGTTAAAGAAGGTTTGCAGGTATGTGATCATATACACTGGGTCTATTACAGAGTTACAAATCATATTTGGATGACGAAATTGATGAGGGATTTTGGTTGAGGTACATGCTGGGTACATGGTTGAGACAAGTAGTTGATGAGTTGGCACATTCATGAGGTGCATAGCTTATGATGTTGGTACATATTGATGAGTCATAGTTGATGGGTAGTTGATACATGATTGGTACATACTTTGTACATGGTTTGAGGAACTTGTTAGTATTATTGTTGACACAGGGTTTATGGATGATGTAGCATAATGTTATTGGTATATTATTAGAAGCACATATTGATCTTGGTTATGATTATGAGTTGTTGTGTTATGCTTTGTTGATGCACAAATTTGAGAGTTTTCTTGGTGAGTAGATATGACTTGGTTGATAACATTGATGAGTCAAGTTGTTGTGATAGGTTGTTTGGACAGGTTGTTGTGACAGGTTATTTGTACATGTTTGGTGCATGGTTGATGCACTTATTCATGGTACAGGTTGAGGTACAAGTTGGTGCATGGTTGATGAAATTGTTTATGGTACAGGTTGATTACAGGTTGGTGCATGGTTGATGCACTTGTTTATGGTATAGGTTGATGCATGGTTCGGGTTATTGGTACAAGTTGTTTGGTGCAGGTTGATTGGTACAAGTTTATAGCAGTATATATCACAGTGATAGTGTGAAAGTGGTTCCATCATTCTACTTATATGTCAAGGCGGTTGGACAATGCAAGGATATATGGTTGTAGCCACCTTCCGTTTGTAGCTGAATAACATAGGGGGTTGTAGCCTCCTTGTGGTTGTATCTAGAGAATAGGGGAGTTGAAGCTTCCCTCAGGTTGTAGCCTGAGAAACTAGGGGGTTGGAGCCTCCTTCTAGTTGCATTTGGAAAACAAAGGAAGTTGGTGCTTCCAATGAATGTAATTCTTAAAGACATATAAGAAAAAACATTTTGTGGTTTTCTCCCACTTTGGGTTTCCACGTAAAAACACTGGTGTACTTTTATGTGCATGATTTCTCTTTTGTTCATTGTTTATTTACTCAACAACTATTGGATGATAATGCTACATTTATTTAACACTTGCATTATATGTTTAAAAAGGATTAAATTGCTCTATTATTGATTCACCCCCCCTCTCAGTAATCCAACAATTGGTATCAGAGAAGTTTCCTTCAGGAAACAGTTTAACCACTGGAAGGTGATTATGGATTATTATGAGAATGGAGTACCATTGTTTAATGGTCAAAATGGTTTAAAGTATGATTTATAGAGTGGAAGGATGAAATTATTTTTACATGCACATGGGTATTATATTTGGCTATCAGTCGTTACAAGATATGATAGTTCAAAAAGGGAAAATATTGCAGCCAAGAAGGAATTGAAGAAGAAGAACAAAATAGCAAGGGATTTCATCTGGGAAGGATTACCTAATCTGGTAAGATAAAAGGTTGGTAAATTTTCATTAGCCAAAGAACTTTGGGATAAGTTACATGACATATATTCTTCATCTATCACGGATTCAGAAAATGAAAAAGAAGATGGAGATACATATCAAGAAGAATCATGTTCACCATGTCAAAACGATTCAGAAGATGAAGAGTACATAATCACCAGAGGTAACTTGTTTTTCTTTAATTGTGAAAAACATGGACATCTTGAAATAGAATTCCATGAAGGAAATGAGAAAGAAAAACTAATTGAAAAGGAAGACAATTATGAAACATAATTGATTATTTATTTAGATGAACTAAGAGAAGAAAACAAGTCACTCAAGAAAGAATTGATGAAACAAAAGGAAAGTGTTCACATTTTTTAAGAAGCCCAACAGGTCACTGAGAACTTAAGAACTCATCTAGAAGAAGCCAAAAAGATCGAAGAAAATATTGAATATCAAAAGCCGTATTTGGAAGCCAACATAGCAACACAGAAGGAAGAAGTAGAAATGAGACAGAATATATTGATAGATCATCCTAAGGAAAGAACTAATGATCTAAACCATCTTGAGGTAGAGTTTGGTCAAGAAGAGAAAGGACTTGAAGAATAAATAATCACATTAAAAATTCAACTTGAAGAAGTGAAAATAATAGAATAAGTCACGAAGTCTTAGATAATGAAGATAGAAGAAGAGTTTGAGAAGCTTGAAGAAGAAGTTGTCACATTCGGAAGTAAAATCGTAAAGATCAAAAAGAACATTGAAAAGAAAGAAACATCCACATCAGTTATAGATAATGAAGAGAAGCACTCTTGGTTGCTAGAAAATAAGAATGAAAAAAATAGAAAGAGTTATGTAGAAGTACTCAAAGGAAGGAATCATGGTAAACCAAAATCTAAGAAAAATATTGAAGATACATCGTCAAGAATACCATCCATGTTCAAGACACAAAGAATCTTCAATCATGATCATGATCAGTCAAGGAAAAAATTCAGAAGGACTACACCACAAAGAAGATCATTCACTCCCAGGTATGCAAATTTCTTTTATGGTCATTGTTTTTATTGTACTAATTTTGGACATAAGGTTGCAGATTGCAAGGATTATAAAAGAAATGTTCAAGCAAGAAGTGCATATGTGGCCCCACATAACATTGAATGTTATAAATGTCATAACTATGGACACATAGCTAGTGATTGTAGAAGAATGATCGATACTTCCATGAAAGAGAACATTGATATTAGATATAAGAAAGTATGGATAAGAAAACACAAAGAACATGTGAACAAAGACCGAGTCCCAGAGATCACAATATTGGAAATAAAATGAGATGAAGAAAATTCTACAGAGAAAGACGTTAGATACAAAAAGGTTTGGAAAATAACTGAAATAAAAGAAGGACATGTAAATAAGAAATAGGTTCAAGAGATTGTACTTTCAGGCACTGTAGTTAAAGATGAATCCACAGACAAAGAAAGAAGTCAGAGCTCAAAGAGATGAAGAATCTACTAATGAAGATGATGAATACAGTTCAGAGCAGGAATTGTTTTGAGCCATCCATCATAGAGACCCCCAGGTAATATGAATAATAGACAAGGGGAGTCTATGCGGGAGCTGAGACAAAGCATAGAACCATCCTTCAAGTAGCTTGCAGAATTTGAGTAGATAGATTCATTGCATTCAGTTAGCAGAAGTACAATATGATAGATTAATCAGTTGTAGTAGTACTTCATGATAGTACAATGACATATGAGTCAAAATTATGGATAGTTTTGTAACAGAGTCTTGAAAAGTATGGACATATATGGACGTGAAATCATCTTTTCTGAACGGGGAACTTGAAGAAGATGTCTACATTGAAAAATTGGTTCCTAAAGCATGGTACTATAGACTGGATAAATATCTACAACAGGCAGGGTTTAGAAAAGGAAGTGCAGACAACAACCTCTACATCAAGAAATTTGCAAAGGATGTGTAGAATGAATTTGAAATGTCATTACTCAAAGAACTATCCTTCTTTTTGGGTCTTCAGATACGTCAAAGCAACCAAGAAATTTTTAATTCTCAAACTAAGCATATCAAATAAATGCTAAAGAGGTTCAGAATGGAAGATTACAAAAAAGTTACTATTGGAAATATAACTGAGAGGAGGGGGGGGTGAATCAGTTATGTATATAAGCGTAAAACTTTTCCTGTTTTTTTTTTCTAATTATTTCTAGATTATTATTTAATGTGTTGCTGATAACTTAACATGTATATATATATAATGATCAATCACACAGAATACACAGAGACGTTGATTTTCCAGAGGAAACCCATAAAGGGTAAAAACCTCTTCTTCTTAGGATGTCAATCAAGCTCCAACTTTCATGTACATCACAGTCTTTGAGATCTGACTAAAATGTGAGGCTACAACCTCTGATAGAAAGCTACAACTTACATAGAGCACCAACTCTCAGATTTCTCTAGCACCAACTAGATGGAAGCACCGACTCGCAGGTTTCTCTAGCACCTACTAGATGGAAGCACCAACTCCCATAATATCTTCTAGCACCAACTAGAATTTAGAGGACTGCACTCCTCCCTAGCACCACCCTACCACCCTGAATGAATCTTACAAAAATTTACTTACTTGCTCTGTCTCTGATATGGTCTGTTACAACTCCATGTCTCCTCTACCTTCTTCATATTCTATACTTTGTTCTGCTTCTTCATCATTCAGCTTCTATGCTCTACTCTTTTCCTCTTGCGTTCAACACCACCTATTGTTCAAATTCTCTTATGCCTTTTATGTTATGTTCTGCCTCTACATCCTCTTCACTGTGCCACATATCTCCCCTTCAGATTATGCACTACATCTCCACATGCATCACTCTCCAAGAGACACTCAATATCTTCTCAATTCTTCATGTCTTTCACACGTCAAGTCGTCTACCTGATCATCATGCGAACTCTTCATATTCTCTGGTTGTTATTCAAGGTTCTTTGGCTTCTCTGGCAGTTATTTTGAGAATCATTTTCTTCTTCGTCAGTTGAAATTCTTCGTCTTCTCTGGCAGTTACATCCACTCATTTTTTTTGGCTTCTTTGGATTCTAAGTCCCTTCCTTCATGTGACCTATGGTAGTGACTATATGCCTATTCAAAAGGCGCTTCACATTCTTGGTCTAGCGAGCACTAGCTCCCTATTTTCAGATTTGACCTTGGGTGATTAACTTCACATGACCATGTGATTGCAGGTGCGAGATCTCTTCTCGTTATCCCCCTCTCGCATGTGACCTCAGGCTATGCCCTTGCATAAGATAACAATTGTGGGCACATCCAACAGTGGTTTGGTATTAAATTCTTTTCTCCCTGCAATCTACCTCTAGCTGCCATGTACCCCTTCTCTGATACCGTGGTTTCAATTGCAGACTTCCCTCAAAGAATTAACTTCCGAGCAACTTCTGATTCTGCAATCAGGCGTTATGGTTGATCTTGTAGTCTCTAACAGATTCTCTCGATCAACGGATCCGATCTATTGTCTTTTTCCTTCCTTCTTCTCCTTAGTCTCAACAACCAAGTGGCATGTGGTCCTCTAAACCAACGGACAAGATCTATTTCACCTTTTGGGCTTCGGGAGTCTCGATTCTCAAACTCCTCTTTCTCCCGAAGAATTTCACTCGGATTCCACAATCTAAAGACGCATGGTCTTCTCGAATCAACGGTCACAATCCCTTCGGGTATTAGGTGTTCAGAAATATCAACTTTCCAACCTTTCAACCTTCCTTTTCTTTTTCCTGGAGCTGACAATCCACTGATGCGTGTCCCTTTCGTATCAACGGTCATGATCCTTTCACGTATTCACGGTTCAAAAATATCAACTTTCCAACCTTTCAACCTTCCTTTACCTTTTTCTGGAGCTGACAATCCATTGATGCATGTCCCTTTCGAATCAATGGTCACAATAATTTCATGTCTCCGGACTTCGAAATTATCAAGTCTCAACTGGAATTCCTTGAAGTGATATTTCTCTGAAATCTCAGATCAACTGACATGCACTCCCCTTGATGATCAACGATCGAGATTTGTCTTCAATGATTTTCATGTTCTCCCCATCCCCAAACTTTTGAAGTTGTGGATCTCGTGCCACTTGTCCTCCTCGATGATGGATGACCCCAAACCACTTCGGGACTTCAAAACTTTGGGCAAGTGATGGTGGTAAAGCTCATGAATTAAAACTCCTGCAGTGACGTTACTTACTTACGTCACTTGGTGACGTGGCATGAGCCTAGTAGTTTCCATGTGTCACTTGGATTTGTGATTTACATGTACCTAAAATGCCAAATCAACTTCACACTTGTCATTGTCTAATTATGCCACGTGTCCTTGATAATGTGGATCCTCATTTACTTTGAGACTTCAGCCTTCAAGACTTCCGGTATTTTGACTTTTCAAGTCGACAATTCTTCCGAAGTGAGAATCCCCGAACAGTAACCTCCTTACAAATTTTAGACCCGAAATAAATGTTGTTCATCGATCATGTTCTTAGATTGACAGCTCAATCTTTCTATGATGCTAATTTTCTACCTTATCCTTTCCTTCCACTTTAAAATGATCTAATGACTAACGTTTACTCTGGCTCTTCGTCTCTCCCGACTTCGAGGATTGCAGATCTCAAACTGAAACTCTCAAAGTGATTTCTATGGAGAGTAACCGCCTCACATATTTAGACCCGAAATGAATGTTGTTCAATGATAAATATCTTAGATCAAGGGATCTTTCTTATCCTATCCTTCCACTTAAATCAATCCGACAGCTGACAGAAATTGGGATGATCGAATTCTCAATCGTTTTGCCCCACTTATCCTGTCCTTCCATTAATTCAATCCGACAGTTGTTGGTCCTCTGGATTGGTGATCCAAAAACCACTGTCGCTCTTCCTCCTAAGCTTTTGATCTCTCCAAATTAGAAGGTTTTCTAAGTGTTCACGGGTCTCGACCTTTTCTCCACCTGAGAGTTTGTTTCTTGGACCTCGTCTTCACTTCTAGAAACCACTATCTCTTCTGAGATTTCTCGTCTTCTGCGCTCTCGAGGTTTGGTTTGATTTTGTTTTTTCCATCAATGACAAGCACATTCTTCCTGTAAACAAGCCAACAATCTCCTCCTTTGGCATTGATGGAAACCCTGAAAGGATGCACTATTTTTCTTAGACCTCCAACTGTAGCATACAGACAACACCTTTTTCTCCCTCTTTGACATCAATGTCAAAGAAAATAGAGAATGACTCTATGCTACCCCTGATCAGATATATTAGGAGCATTCTTCCCCTAATCAGATATACTATTTTAACTTGATAACATGGTCACGCCCAACTTCTGGCGTAGATACTCAAACTGGGCTTTTGCAAGCGATTTAGTGAAGATAGCAACAATCTGATCTTTGGATGGAATATAATGCAAAGAAACAACATTGTTGGTTACCCATTCCCTCAAGAAGTTATACTTGATGGGTATATTCTTGGTCTTGGAGTGAAATATATAATTCTTTGACACACTAATTGCACTAGTATTATCACAATGAATTGGGATCGGTGCAATATATTTTACCTCCAAGTGTGCAAGTGTTTGAATCATCCATAATACTTGGATGATGACTTTATTTAGGTGCAGCCTAATACCTTCCTACCATTCCAAAAACATGCATTATGTCTGGACGGGATGTTGTGATGTACAATAGGCTACTTATCATAGACCTATATGAACTTTGATCAACATCAGGTGAGTCATCATCCTTTCTTAACTTGCATCCAGTGACCATGGGTGTGCTCATATGTGTAGAATCTTCCATTTGAAACCTTTTCAACATTTATCTTAGATATTTCTCCCAAGAAAGAAATATTCCTTCATACCTCTGAGTAATTTGCAGACCAAGAAAAAATGACAGTTCCCTTATCATAGACATTTCAAATTCATACTGCATGGCAGAAGCAAACCATTGTACCAATGAAGCATTATTGCTTCTGAAGATGATGTAATCTACATAGACCAACACAATGAGAAAATCATTACCCTCTGTTTTGATATATATATTGTTGTCAAATGTTCCTCTCTTGAATCCTTTGTCTTGAATATACTTATCTAGTCTGTAATACCAGGCATGGGGAGCTTGTTTCAACCCATATAAGACCTTCTTCAGTTTGCAGACAAAGTCAGGGTTATCTGATAGTTGGAAACCCTCTGGTTGTTCCATATAGACTTCTTCTTTTAGATCTCCATTTA
>SNQJ01S0050432.1:0-22669 GCA_010110895.2 Picea sitchensis | reverse complement strand
GTTGTTCCATATAGACTTCTTCTTTTAGATCTCCATTTAGAAAAGATGACTTGACATCCATTTGATATACTTTAAACTATTTATGACATGCATATGCAAGAAACATTCTAATAGCTTCTAATCTTTCTACGAGCACAAATGTTTCATCAAAATCCAATCCTTCTATTTGAGCATATCCTTTGCAGACCAATCTAGCCTTATTTCTCACAATATTTCCTTGCTCATTCATCTTGTTTTTGTAGACCCATTTGGATCCTATCACATTTTTATTTGTTGGCCTAGGAATGAGTTCCCAAGTGTCATTCTTTTCAATCTGGTCCAGTTTCTCATTCATTGATTCTAACCAATTTACATCTTTATTGGCTTCATTAAAGTTATTAGGTTCCACCATGGATATGAAGGCTATATGTGATTGCTTGGTGTCTTTGATTATCCTTCTCTTGGTTTGTACACCTTTGTCTTTCTCACCAATTATCTGACTTTAAGGATGATTCTCTTGAGTAATTCTGGAGGAAGGATTTGAGGTTGATTGATGTCCTAACTCTTCTTGTCTGGGTGTCTCTTCTCCACCTAATTCATCATCTTATTGTGACTCTAAGATTTGTTGTTCTTTATCTTCATTATTGTCATCATCTTTTTCATTTGGCTTAGTGCTTATTCTCTGTTGATCTTTTACATGAGCTTCTTCATCAATTTTAACATCAATATAGTCTACTATTTTATGCATTCTTTTGTTAAAGAATTTGTATCCTTTACTGTTCGTTGCATATCCTAAGAAGACACCTTCATCGGCTCTACTATCAAATTTTCCTAGATGATCATCATTATTCTTGATGTAGCATTTACTTCCAAACACTTTGAAGTGCTTGATTGATGCAGGTCAACCAAACCACAACTCATATGGAGTTTTATTACTGTTCGGCCTTAGATGCGCTTTGTTTAGAATATGAATGACCATGTGAAAATCCTCCACCTAGAAGGTTTGTGAAATTTCCCTTTCACTCATCATAGCCCTTGCCATCTGGTGAACTGATCTATTTTGGCATTCTACAACTCCATTTTGTTGAGGAGTACCTGGAATGGTATATTCTCTTTTAATTCCATGTCTGTCATGGAATTCTTTGAAATCTCTTGACAAAAATTATCCTCCCCTGTCTGAGAGAATTGTCTTTAACTTCCTTCCTATCTTATTCTCAGCTAACACCTTAAAAGTTTTGAAATTCTCAAACGCATCAGATTTTTCTCTTAGTAAGGAAACCCACGTAAGTCTAGAGAAGTCATCAATGACTAGCATAAAGTAATGTTCTCCTCCAGTTCCTTCCTTTCATGATGGTCCACACAGATCCATGTGAACAATTTGAAGTGGTTTCCATGAATATGTGAATCTCTTTGATTTGAATTGAGCACGAGTCAACTTCCCCATTTGAACAGGATTCACATACAGAGTTAATAGGATTAGATATTCTTGGAAGGTCTTTCACAATGCCTTCATTATTCAGTTTGACAATATGATCAAAATTCAGGTGTCTAAGCCTTCTATTCCATAACCAACTTTCATCAAGTTTTCGTAAATGACATTTCTCCTTATCTTCCTTCAGAACATATACATTGTTTTCAGTTCTAACCCCTTTTGCAATCAACTCTCCTGTGTTTACTATATTTATTTTACAATTCTTGGCAGTGAAAGTGAATTCACATCCTCTGTCACATATCTAACTGACACTAAGAAGATTATTCTTTAAACCATCAAAAAATAATACATATTGAGCTTTGTTTCTTCCATTACTTAAGCTTACTAGACCTTTACCTCTCATATTTCCCGAAGCATCATTTCCAAAGGTCACACTCCCTGATTTATTTTCTTTGAGTAATAGGAACTTACTTTCTTCATTTGTCATATGACTGGAGCATTTGTTGTCAATATAACGGGTGTCTTTTTGTCTTTGAGTTGACAACACTAATCCACACTTGTTATCTTCATTCTTCTTCCAAACTTGGAAATTTTTATCTCTGTGATTTGAATCTGACTTATGGTTTTTTAAGAAAGAGTATGTAGCTTTATTTCCATAATTATGGAAGATGTAACATTCTGGTTCATTGAATAAAGGATCATAACGATTTTTATGTGTAATCTGCGTCCTTTTACCAACCATCACATGATTTGCAGTCTATGGTTGTTTGTTACTTATCTGTCTCATTCTTTGTTGTGGGAGATATGTATTCCTTGGTTGTCTTGATTTCTCATGTCTAAATGTTAAAGAACAATTTATAGCTTTGTGGTCAAAGTTAGAGCATTAAAAACAATATCCATAGAAAAAACAATTCTACCTAGAAAATGGTTGTCTTCTTTGAGCAGGTCAATTTCTTCCATGCCGATGATTTCCTTGAGAAGAGGGTGTATTATTTCTTTGTTCTACATATTCAGTTCTGGTTGTTTTTCCTTCACTCCTCCTTGGCGGATGATTCTCTTCCTTTGTTTCTGCAGATTTGTTGTTGTCAATGGTTGTAGATTTGACAAAGTTGATGGATTCTTTGTTGCTTGGATGACCACTACTTGATCCCTCTTCATAACCCAAACCAGTTTTCAACTTTGAATTTATTTTCTGATTCAAAATGGAGGCTAATCCTTCTGAGGCTTTAATACTTGTCAGATTCTGATGATATAAGGCCTGAAAGTTCTCTAGATCTTTTCTGACAATCACTACTTCAGCTTCCAATTTTTTACCTTTTGTTTCGACTTCCTTTAATTGTTGTTTGAGAATGTCTTCAATATTCTTATATTTTTCTAACTTAACCTTCAACAGAGTAATTTCTTCAGATGGTTCATTGCATGTTTTATCATACCTAGCAGTAATTGTTTTTCTTTTCTTTTCTTTTCTCCGAGTTTATCAATCTCTTCCATGGCACTCACAAGTTCTCCTTGAATATCTACTACTGCTTCACAATCAACGAACTCACTTCCTATATATTCAGTGTTTAGATATTCTAAATCTATTAGCATGATATCATTTATTTTATCTTCAATAGAAGAGTCACTACTTTCATCATCTGAGGGATCATCATCATTGTTTACACAAAGGATTTTCTTCATAAAATTATTCTCTTTATAGACCTTCTTTTGTTTGTGCTTCTCTTCATCGTCATATTTCTGATCCTTTACTTTGTGAGGACACTTATATGCAAAATGACCTATATTACCATAGTTGAAACATTTGAAGGGCAGTTTACCTTTGTATTTTCCTGATCCTTTCTTCAGTCTTCTCACAAAATTTTCTTTAATCTCATCTATATCAGAGTATGTGTTTTTCTCTACTTTAAAAGATGTCTCTCTTGTAGTGGATTTACCTTTGGTGATTCTCATTTCATAAGCCATTAGTATTCCAAGAAGTTGATCTAGTGTCAACGTTTTGAGATCAACTATTTCCTCTATAGCAGATACCTTTGAGTTAAATCTATCAGGAAGAGATCTTAATATTTTCTGGACTAGAAAAGATTCATCTATCATTTCACCTAGGCCTTTCATAGTGTTGACAAGTTCTTCTATAAGTAAGAAGTACTTACTGATAGTTTCGTCTTCATCCATCTTTAACTGCTCAAATTTTAGTCCGTGAGTCTGAATTTTTGCGTCTTTCACCTTTTCATTACCTTCATAACTACTTATCATCTTGTCCCACATAACTTTTGCTAAATCACAGTGCATGATTTTTAAAAACTTGGCTTTAGCAAGTCCACTAAGGATGGCATTCATTTCTTTTTCATTAAAGCTAAACTCCAGCTTATCATCTTTTGAGGCCAAGACTACAGGCTTAACATATCCCGTTTCAACGACATCTCAAACATCAGCACCCAAATACATTAAATGTTTTCTCATTCTAATTTTACAGAAGGAAAAGTTTGTTCCATCAAACAGAGGGGGTCTATTAGTTGAACTTCCATCATGACTAGTCGTGTTCAAGCTTATGGATCTACCTTTGATCAAAGGCACTGGCTCTGATACCAATTGTTGGATCTACCTTATGTATATAAGCTTGAAACTTTTCCTGGTTTTCTTTTTTTTTATTATTTCTAGATTATTATTTAATGTGTTGATGATAACTTAACATGTATAGATATACAATGATCAACCACACAGAATACACAAAAATATTAATTTTCCTGAGGAAACCCATAAAAGGTAAAAACCTCTTCTTCTTAGGATGTCAATCAAGCTCCAACTTTCATGTACATTACAGTCTTTGAGCTCCAACTCAAATATGAGGCTACAACCTATGATAGAAAGATGCAATGTACAGAGAGCACCAACTCTCAGATTTCTCTAGCACCAACTAGATGGAAGTGCCAACTCCCAGGTTTAGCTAGTACCCACTAGATGGAAGCACCAACTCCCATAATATCTTCTAGCACCAACTAGAATTTAGAGGACTGCAATCCTCCCTAGCACCACCCTACCACCTTGAATGAATCTTACAAAACTTTACTTACTTGCACTGTCTCTGATATGGTCTATTATAGCTCCATGTCTCCTCTGCCTTTTTCATCTTCTATACTCTATTCTTCTTCTTCATCATTCAACTTCTATGCTCTGCTTTTTTCCTCCTTCACTCAACACCACCTGTTGTTCATCTTCTCTTCTTACTTTTATGCTATTTGATGCCTCTGCATCCTCTTCACTGCGATCTCTGACAGATTCCCTCAATCTCGTGGTCTCTGATAGATTCCCTCGATCAACGGCTCCGATCTATTGTCTTTTTCCTGCCTTCTTTCCTCCATCCATGCGCGATCCTTAGTCTCAACAACCAAGTGACATGTGGCCCTCCAAACCAACAACCAAGATCTATTTCACCTTTTGGGCTTCAGGAATCGCGATTCTCAAACTTCGCTTTCTCCCAGATCATTTCACCCAGATTCCATGATCTAATGACGCATGGTCTTCTCGAATCAACGATCACAATCCCTTTGGGTATTCAAGGTACAAAAATCTCAACTTTCTAACCTTTCAACCTTCCTTTGATTTTTCCCGGAGATGACAATCCACTGACACGTGTCCCTTTCAGATCAACAATCATGATTCGTTTGCATATTCGGGTTCGAAAATTTCAAATTTCCAACCTTTCAACCTTCCTCGGCCTTTTCTCGAAGCTGATAATCCATTGACGCGTGTCCCTTTTGGATCAAAGGTCACGATATTTTTGCGTCTTCGGACATATAAATTCTCAAGTCTCAACTGGAAATCCTTGAAGTGAGATTTCTTTGAAATCTCAGATCAGCTGACACGTACTCCCCTTGACGATCAATGGTCGAGATTTATCTTCAACGATTTTCACATTCTCCCCATCCACAAACTTCTGAAGTTGTGGATCTCATGCCACCTGTCCTCCTCAACGATGGACGACCCCAAACCACTTCGGGACTTTGAAACTTTGGGTAAGTTCTGGCGGTAAATCTCCTGAGGTAAAACTCTCGGAGTGACGTTACTTACTTACATCACTTGATGACATGTCAAGAGCCTAGTAGCTTCCATGTGTCACTCGGATTTGTGATTTGCACATACCTAAAATGCCGAATCAACTTGACAATTGTCATTGTCTGATTGCACCACATGTCCTTGTTGACGTAGTCTTGCTGACGTGGATCCTCATTTACTTCGGGACTTCAGCCTTTGGGACTTTGGGTATTTCTAATTTTCAAGTTGCCAATTCTTCTAAAGTGAGAATCCCCGAACTATAACCTCCTCGCAACTTTTAGACCCGAACTAAATGTTGTTCGTTGATCATGTTCTTAGATTGAGGGCTCAATCTTTTTGTGATGCTGATTTTATATATTATCATGTCCTTCCACTTTAAAATTATCTAATGGCTGACGTTTACTCCGACAATATAGATCTCTGGACTTTAGGGATTTCATATCTCAAACCGAAACTCTCGAAGTGATTTCCCCATAGCATAACCTCATCACATATTTAGAACCAAAACAAATGTTTTTATTTGATCAAAATCTTAGATCAATGGCTCTTGATTATCATGTCCTTCCACTTAAATCAATCCGGCAGCTGACAGAAATTCGAATGATCAAATTCTCAATCATTTTGCCCCTCTTATCCTATCCTTCCATTAATTCCATATGAAGGTTGTTGGTCCACTGGATTGGTTATCCAACGACCACTTTCTCTCTTCCTCCTGAGCTTTTGATCTCTCCGACTTAGAAGGTTTTCTAAGTTTTCACAGGTCTCGACCTTTGCTCCACCTGCGAGTCCATTTCTTTGACCTCGTCTACACTTCTAGAAACCACTATCTCATTTGATATTTCTTGTCTTCTATGCTCTCGAGGTTTGGTTCACTGTTGTTCTTTCCATCAATGACAAGAACATTCTTCCTGTAAACATGCCAACAGTTACCACTCCTATGCAAACCAGTTGCAAGTTGAGCAAAGATGACAATTCAAAGTCTACATACCAGATGAAATATAGGTAAATGATTGGTAGCTTACTATATGTGACAACATCCAGATCAGATGTAATGCAGGAAGTTGGACATGTGGCATGATTTCAAGAAGTACCAAAGGAATCACATGTCTTAGCAGTGAACAAGATTTTCAGATATCTCAAAGGAACATAAGAGTTTGGATTATGGTATCCAAAAGGAAAGGATATATCACTTATTTCCTACACAAATGCATATTGGAAAGGCTACATTGATGACCGACGAAGCACCAATGGAGGAGAATTCTACTTGGGTGAGTGTTTAGTATCTTGGCTAAGAAAGAAACAATAAGCAATATCTTTATCTACAACCGAAGCAGAGTATATTGCAGCAACATGATGTTGTACTCAGGTTCTATGGATAAAAAAAAAAATCACAGATATACAGGTTGAGTATGATGAGCCCATTCCAATCAATTGTGATAATACAAGAGCCCTCAGTATCTCAAAGAACCCGATGATGCACTCCAAGACGAAGCACATTCCAATAAAGTATCATTTTCTACGGGAACAACTTGTAGAGAAGAACATCAGAGTTGAATATGTGGACACAAAAGAACAAGTGACAAACATCTTTACAAAACCACTACCAAGGGAATCCTTTGATTATTTTCTCCAAAGACTCGGAGTAATTTCTAGTCCAAAATGAATTCTTTTGAATGCTTATCTTATATGTATTAGATTTACAAGAGGAAGCACCATAAAGAGAACAATTCATGTTGGGGGATCAGTTTCAGGAAGAGTTCATTCATACAGAGTATCCCCAAGGAAAGTTTAGTCAGGGGGAGTATCCCCAAGGATAGTTCAGTTAGGGGGAGCAGCCTCAGATGGAAACATACATTTTTCATTGATGACAAATGGGGAGAGATTTATCAGATGTAGAGCACAAAGGCATGGTTCCAAGGGGAGTGATGGTCACAGAGGGAGCATGAGTGACATAACTTCAATATTGCATCATAGTGTTGATATCAATGCCAAAGGGGGATATTGTTGATTAATTGGGTTGGTTGTCATTGATGTCAACCCTTGAAGAAAGTATGGTAGCGAATTCTGATAGCACAATGGTTTGGGTAATGGACCCGAGTTTGTTTGATGGATAATGGTATGTGTTTTGATATATTTTCAGGTAATACTATTATATATGGATATTACATGTCATGTCATTTCCGGTGGTATGTGGAACGTCACATAACTCCTCACGGTTAGAGAGTTATGGCCATGTAAAGTTGGAGAATCCTCACGAGTCATCTAGAAGCCCCAAAAGGTCAAAGTAGTCAAAGTGGTTGCAAAGAAGAAATTATTTAAATAATAAAGTGAAGTGATGAGTGTACTATAAGTCAAAGTAGATACAAAAGAAATTGTGTAAATAATAAAGTTAATGGAGAAATTACTAAGTGGACAAGTGCTTAGAAATGGGTTAGCCCTAAAATAAGGAAAGTGGATTAAGATGGTTAGAAGGTAATTTAAATAACAACGTGAAGTGATGAGTGTACTATAAGTCAAAGTGGATATAAAATAAATTATTTAAATAATAAATTTAATGGAGAAATTACTAAATGGACAAGTGGTTAGAAGTGGGTTAGCCCTAAAATAAGGAAAGTGGGTTATGATGGTTAGAAGGTAACCCCTTGAGGAAGCTACATGAAAGTATAAATAAGAGGCAAGGGTCTCTAATTTTTAATCACAATTGAGAATATTGAATATATACAAGTGACTGAGGTAAGCAAAGGATATCTAAGCCAAATTTTAGAGGGAAGCTGAAGTAAAGAAGGTCGAAATTCAAGGGAGGATAAATTATTTTGATGATTCTTTCTAAGGTATGTTATTTACAGGTCATCTCACCATTTTTGAAATAATGTTTTTTCTAGAATGATTCAGACTGTGAAATTGGGATTCCTTTGAGGAAACATATCCAAGTAGATGTGATAAAAATTTCAACTTGTGGTTCATTGTAGTTTTGGAGTTACACTCCATGGAAAATAGGGTTTGTGGCTAGTCCTGAAACTAGTCTAAAACAAGTGTTTTGGGTAAAAATGTCATAACGTCTTAATAAGCCAGAATTCTACAAGTTCGCTCTAGAATAAGCTATAACTCAACAAGGTATGCCATTTTTTCTATTGCTCCTTTTCTGAGAGGTTCCAAGTAGTGAAATATGGAGGAATTGCATAAAAGAAACAAAAGAAAATTTTGTACCATTCTTAGATCTTTATTCATTACAAGTACATAGTTATGATTTTTTCAAGTTAGGGTTGTTGACTAATCCAAAACTAGTCATGTGAGACTAAAGTAAAGTTTGATGAAAATTCTAGTCTCTTATTGTTAAAGTTAAGGAAGGTTTGCAGGTATGTGATCATATACACCCAGTCTATTACAGAGTTACAAATTAGATTTGGATGATGAAATTGATGAGGTATTTTGGTTAAGGTATATGTTGGGTACATGGTTGAGACAAGTAGTTGATGATTTGGCACATACATGAGGTGTATAGTTGATGATGTTGGTACATCTTGATGAGTCATAGTTGATGAGTAGTTGATACATGATTTGTACATACTTGGTACATGGTTGGAGGCACTTGTTAGTAGTATTGTTGACACATGGTTTATGGATGATGTAGCATACTTGTATTGGTATATTATTATAAGAACATATTGATCTTGGCGATGATTATGAGTTGTTGTGTTATTCTTGGTTGATGCACATATTTGAGAGTTTTCTTGTTGATTGATCTTGGTGAGTAGATCTGATTTGGTTGATAAGATTGATGAGACAGGTTGTTGTGATAGGTTGTTTGGATAGGTTGTTTGGACAGGTTGTTGTGACAGGTTATTTGTACATGTTTGGTGCATGGTTAATGCACTTGTTCATGGTACAGGTTGAGGTACAATTTGGTGCATGGTTGAAGAACTTGTTTATGGTACAGGTTGATTATAGGTTGGTTCATGGTTGATGCACTTGTTTATGGTACAGGTTGATTACAGGTTGATGCATGGTTCATGTTATTGGTACAGGTTGTTTGGTGCAGGTTGATTGGTACATGTTTACAACAATATATCTCACAGTGATAGTGTGACAATGGTTCCATCATTCTACTTGTACGTCAGGGTGGTTGGACGGGGAAAGAACATGTGGTTGTAGGCACCCTCCAGTTGTAGCTGAAGAACATAAGGGGTTGTAGCCTCCTTTTGGTTGTAGCCAGAGAATATAAACAAAGGAAGTTGGTGCTTCCAATGAATGTAATTCTTAAATCATATAAGAAAAATTATTATGTGGTTTTCTCCTACTTTGGGTTTCCATGTAAAAACAATGGTGTATTGTGTATGTGTATGATTTCTCATTTGTCCATTGTTTATTTACTCAACAATTGTTGGATGATAATGCTACATTGATTTAACACTTGCATTTTATGTTTAAAAAGCATTAAATTGCTCTATTATTGATTCACCCCCCCCTCTCAGTAATCCAACATCCATGGGATTGTTTCTCTAGCCTGAGCTCTTCTCGTAGTGTCGGTAGTCCTCCATGCACCTCTTGATCAGTTTCCTATTTAGTGCATAAATGTGTTGATGCACATGCCCTTTCCTTGATGACGATTGTTTCTCTATATGATGTAGATGGAGATATACAATAATTGTGGGAAGTTGTTCTTTTTTCTTCAAATCTACAACACTTTGTGCCTTTGAGTCAATGACCTCCTTAGCTTCCTAATTATTTCCTTCTTGTAGTTTTGCTCCATCTCCTTCTGTAGACTCTGGCTCTTATTCAACTTAATACTTGACAATAACTTCTTTTCTAGCCTCCATGGGCTCATCTTTCTTACTAAGAGACACATCCTGCACTATAATTTTCTTTTTCTTGTGCCAAAGCTTTAGAAACTTCTTTTGCACATTAATATTAATGGTACCCACAGATTATATCGAAGGATATACCAAAAAAATATCCACTTCATCCATATCCATAGCATAAAAATTTTAATGCAACACATATTTGTCCATGACGATCTTCAAATCTTTAAAAATTTGAACATCTTCACCCTCAACCTGTGTGCTTTGAACAGTCTTTACACGAACTTGTAATATATTAACCAACTTAAAATTGATAAAATTATGCAGGAAACTAGGGCTAATAGAAAAAATGATATTTTCTTTATGAATACATCCATGAACCTATAATATAGAATTTCCACGTGAAAATAAACCTTTGTTTATTTCCTTAATTTTGGCACGAGGCCACTTTCATAAAAGGAATTTTTCAAATTCTTCATCGGAGAGTGCCATCATTTTCCTATTTCTAAGTGAATTCCACCAAATGGTTGCATCACCTTGTAAACTCAAATTTATCATCACTTTCCAATGCTCTTTACTGAATGACTTCCTACATTTTATGAATTATTCAATACTAGGGCCATCTTCTTTTCTTGTAAAATACATCTTTCTTGGAAAAAATATTCAACAAAAACTAGGGTGTAAAAATAACTTACTGCAAAATTCACGTGGTGTTGCATCCCTTTCGTCACCTAAATGATAAAAATAAGGATACTTACAAGTCCAGTTGGGTTAGCTAGACAAGACAACAATGAATGCAAGAGTTAGAAACATAAAGAATAAGAAATAAACAAAGGACTAATGCTAATAACAAATAAAAGAAACTAAACTAGAGTGCATAGGAGAAATAGAACAAAAATTAAACAACATGCATGCCACCAATGGATAAGTTGTATTAGTGGGAAAACACCAAAGAGAAAGAGAGACTATGGATCCCCTCTTCCTCCAAGGGAGGGCTCTTGAACCTTCAATGATTGATCTCTTCTTACAAGTAGGAAACTAAAATGAAATGGTGAAGAAATCCAAAGCCCATTCACTCAAGAGGTGATGTGAATGGCTAAATGAAATGGTGCTTGTATGCTCTTGGTGAAAAAATAGGATTCTCCAAGAGAACATAGGAAGCATAAGAATACAAATGAATTCCTTGAAAATATAGTGCACCCATGGCCTCTTTTTATAGCAAAGCTTTGAGTCATTATTCAACTAGTCTTTAGTGTGAACAAGGAGCTCTTTAGGGCACCCTTAGGTCTTTGACCAGCCCCCCACTTAGATTCAACTCAGATTTGGGTGTCAAATCGACTTGGGAGATAAACCAGAAGTGGGTGGAAGGCCTACCAAAATCATAAATGTGTCGTTCTGAGGTGTGCATGGATTTTTGTGTCCACAGTCACACATCGGGGGCATATGCACTTTTCCGGTGTTATTCGACTATCGTACGTGCACGCGTTGTCTTTGTATCCTTAGCACACGCTAATTTTTTAACCAGTTGTATAGTTTTGTGCACTTTGGAAATTCATTTTCTAGGTCATGGATGAACTAATGGGTGTTTTGAAGATGATGGATTCCTGTAACCATTTACAGACGAAATTATAGTGATAATATATGCCCCATAATGTGTGAGGTTAGGAGCATACGTATAACCAAAATACATCAATGTTTCTTCTACTGAGAGTACCTTTGTAAGAAAGAGTGTTGAGGGGGATTTCAAGAGCGACCCATTGGAGGGAGAGGGGAGCCTGTAGGACCCAAATCATTCACAAAGTGTGGAAAAATAAAACTGTGTACAAATGAGGCGGGCATGCCCCATGCTCGTGTCATGTAACTCAAAAATGTGTAATACAGTAACTGAAGCTGTGTGTTGGTGTAGATGACTATAGAGCCCTCAGGGGTGTGTTGATAATAGAAGAGGAAAATTATGATGGTGAAAAAACTCTGAAAAGAGGTGAGGACACCTATAAGAAGTGTCAATGATACACATGCATTGATAGCCTAACAATTTTCAGAGGTCTTCGACAAATATAAAAACAACTGCAATAGTCGCAAAGTAAGACCCACCGCAACATGATAAGGTGTTGAAGTCGAATGTCGTGGGGGTCAATGAGAACATGAGTAATGATGGTTCTCTCTGTTCCATCTGATACACCTCATTGGAAATGTAATGAGGGTCAAGATATTGTCACCCTACTGGAAACTGTGTTGATGTCAACAGAAAGGGAGACGCGACACTAAGAAGCAAAGGGATCCATGAAATCCACATGGTAAGATCAAGGAATGACGAGATACATGGATGAAGTCAAGATGTGGTGAGACTCAAGACTTCCCTTGGTTGGGGATATTTGTGAAGGATAAGTGGTAGCAACAGTGGAACTGAATCTAGCATCAAGGGGATGACTAGACTAGGGTTAAGTTGTGTTAGAGGCGTGAAAAAGTGGACAAACGCAGAGATTAGGTGTAAATGGACTATGGGATACTCAGGGTTTATGAACGATGTCAATAGGAGGAGAAGGTAATGAATTCCCCAACCAAGGGCGACATGGGTTTCTTCTGCTGGAAAAGGAAGGTCGCCAAGGGTGACGACAAAAGGCTATGTAAAGGCTAGAAACAAAGTATTTTTACAATTACCAAATAAATAAAGAATTAGTTTGGGATGAGCATACAAATATAGAAATGGGTTCCCCAGTGAAAGATGTCTTGGCCTCTGAGGGCACAAGTTGCGTGGAAAAATGGGTGGAGGGTGAGGGCCCCATAGGTGGGTTTTTGTATTAGGTGGAGGGAAATATGTAGATGGGAAAACTTATGGTGGATGAGATGGAGGGATAATGATACTACATAGGTGTAGTCAAAATGAGAATCGTGACGAGATTATGCAGGAGTCCATTATTGGGAAGTTAGAAAAATGAGGAGAAGGAGCATGCAGCTAATCCTCGGGAATTAAAAGACTATGAGGACTCCCATCCCTAGGGGATGAAAGAAAAATGAGTGTCAAAGTGTCAAGGGGGACTATGAATGGGAAAAATCATGTGGGGAAGAGTGATATCAGGTGACAGTACTGAAATGCAATGGAGGTCTAAGTACCATAGAGCTGGATGGGGGGACCTTAGAGGAAAATATCAGAGGGTGTGACTGGGAGATGCAATTGATATTTAGAGGGAATGATTACATGTCAGTAGCGATTTTATACTTGAAAGGGCCATGCTAATTTGTGGTGACCAAGTACTTTCACACATGAAAACCAAATACCCGACATGAACAATATCTGAAGATAAAGAACATATAATGGTTGTTTGATAATTTTGAACATAAGCATCCATATCTGGGCGTGATGTGAGAAAAATTATCCTCGGGGGACAAGGATGGATGGTGGCCCAGGGACTGTCACTGTGTAGGTGGTGGGATCCTGGTCCCGTGGCTGAAGATGGATTCGAAAACGAATGCTTGGAGCTCCCAAAATGAAGTATTGAAGTTTGGAAAAAGGGACTATATATAGTTGTAGGGCCCACATTGCCACCTCATTTGTACCTGCTGCCAGAGTGATTGGATGAGAGATTTGAGGAGAGATTTGGAGATTCAGGGAGATCGAGCTAGCTGATTCAGGGAGATCGAGCTAGATGATTCAGGATCAACGAGTTTCAGGTTAGTGGTCGTATCCTCCTGCACAGTAGCTAGGGGTTCTTTTTTGGGTAGGGCTTGTACGAATGGTTGTACAAGGGGGTTTTGTGAGGGTGGGCCCCTTAGTGCGCAGGTGATCAAGTGTTTCACACGCACAAGTGTGTGGCTATAATTTGGAGAGACGCTCATAGGAGCGCCCAAATGGGGAAAATAGGTGTGCATGGGATGTGTGCCCGTGCAAAGCACAACAATGCATCTATGCGCAATAGTGATCCTGAAAGTTGCGCATGTGTGCCCAACTATGGGGTGGATAGGCACACTAAGGTGCATGTTTGTTGTAGTGATAGGGTTGCATGGGTGCGCTCCTGTATTGCCAACATTCGCACATGAGTGAGCGAATGTGGGGTGAGAAGGAGTGCATATGTGGGCAGCTGTGGGGAAACAATCCACGCCTCTGAGGAAAAGCTGAAGGGTGTAAAAACTAATCTTTTTGGAGATTTTGTGTTTTTATGAGTTGTGATGGCTGATCAAATCTTGTATTTGTGGATGCAAGCGACCAGTCGATGATGCCGATTCATTGGAGGGAGAGGGACTAGGTGCACCTGAGAGAGGTGGTGAGAGATGAGGAGATAGTTGTACGTGGTGCTTTAACAACTTGTGGGCTATTGATGTTTTTTGAGTGCTCACTTGTGAGGTCACAAGAGTATCTTCTGTAGTTCTTGATTTCGATGTGGAGTCTAGAGCTGCAGTGTTTCATTTTTCATGGTGAGCACCTGGAATTCTTTTTTGTAGACGATGTATACTTTTTGACTGGACTCCCTTTTCGGGGGACCCTGCTACCTGCCGAGCCCATAGTACCCAGGGGTGGGCAGTTGGTTGTACTAGCTCGGACCTATTGTTCGAGAGAGGACTACATGTCTAGCTCTGTGGTGAGGATTGGGGTGATGGACGCCCTGGTGCATCGATGTGTTTCATCGATGATTGTGAGAGTGTATGGATCTCTCGCAACTCAACGGATCAATGGGGGTCAGCTGAGGATTATGTAGAGGGAACTCGAGGGTGATCATTTTTCCTTGGGCTTGATGTTGCATGCCAAGATGGTGGGGAATATTGATAGGTGTCGAGCTGCTGACTCAAGGGAGTTTTTCTTTGGATCCATATTGGTGGCATGGTTTTTGGAGAGGGCGCCCATGTTGTGCCCGAGAGTTTTATTAGATGCCCGGGTATGCGAGAGCCATGACTGAGGTGGTGGGTGACGATTTTGGTTTGCTATGGTGGGGGGGAGGGTGGCCATTATTTTACGGCCAATGCCGCAGGGGTGTGGCATCAGATGCCATAGATCATACTCCAGTTTCCATACAATGGGTTGGACTTCCGGGATGATTCAGAGATGGTGTTACCCCCGGGAGAGGTGTTCGATCGGAGATGGATTTATATGGTTGTTTTATTTGTATAGATGGATGCTAACACTATCATTTGTTTGTTGTGTGTGCAGATGTTGGATCTCGTGGATGCGAGGTTGAGATGGTCAGAGCACCAGTGCAATAGGGGCCAGTGAGACCACCATGAGGAGAGGCACGGGCCGGGGAGAGACGGTGGTGGGATGAGGGTGGTGCGAGGTCAGCTGGTGATGAGAGAGTAGGCAGGAGGTGCATTTTTTATGAACCTGGTGCAGGGCCTTCTCATGCTCCTCCGGCGGGGGTCGGGGGAGAGTTCGATGATATTTGTCATCACTTGGAGGTGGTACTATAGGGAGTGCCCAAGGGCATGTGGTCACGCATTCATGATGAGGGAGTCTTGGAGCAGTGTGTGGGCCTTCCGATGGAGTGGTGGACAGTGGTCCGCAGAGAAGTTGTAGTGGGTGCGGCGATGACTGGGCGACTACCCCCAGGACCCGAGGGACCCCTAGCTAGTGGGGCACCTCCTCCCAAGAGAGGACCAGGTGGTGGATCTTTAGAGGCGCCATGAGTGCCCCTATATGGTTATTTTTGTATAGGCTTGTGAGCCCATTTTGTATATGGTGTTGGGACACCGATTTTGTATTTATAGGGGTGAGGTGGTTTACTTACCTACGAAGGTTGTATATGTACTATGTTTTGTAAACATTGATGGAACTTTTGACCAATATATATATATATATANATATGGATTAACATTTTGGGATCTTTGTGATGTTCACATGTGTTGATTTTTTTGTTTATGATCTCTAATTTTTATGTTGTGACAGACTTGTGATGAGTTATGTATGTGTAATGGTAACTTGATGAGATAAATGCCAATCTAATACTAGGTTAGCCATATTATCTTCTATTTGATTAAATTGTCCTTGAATATGTGTGAATTTGATTGAATCAAAATGTTGAGATAAAAGTCTAACTTGCAGTTATTTGCAGAAGAGGCATGGATCATGTACATTGTACACATTGTTGAGCTAGAGGACGACGAGTTGGGAAGCTAGTAAGATGTTAAGGTAATGAATATGGAAGCTACTAGGTTCGGCAAGGAGGCTAATGAAGGTTGTGTATTTGTCTTGGTTGTTGGTAGCTGAGCCCAGGCATATGCCACTAGAGTGGAGAAGTTCATGCGAGGGGGTATAGAGGGCCCAAGAAGCCGAAGTGAGATTTTGTGTCCAACGGCTAGCTCCGTTGGCATAACCGATGTGGAAGGTCGATGGAGGAGGCATCTGTCATTAACACAAATGATAGATTATATGTAAGATATGGAGGAGAAAAGAAGACTAAAAAATCTACAAAAAGAAAAATCCTAGTGTAGCATGGTTATTCCCAGGCATAAAATTTATTTAAGTACAACCCGTTGACGAGTTCCTTGAGGGGGTGGCCTTTGGGAGAGGCTAGGATGTATGTGCCTTTAGTGAGGAAATGTTGGATGATGTAGCTTCCATTCCATAATGACTCAAAATTTCCATGGATGAAGGTATCGTGGGCGATATCGTAAGAAAGGACAGGGTCACCTTCGTTGAACGATCGAAGGTTGACATGGCGATCAAAGGTAGCCTTCGACCATTTTTTGGATGCCTCATTTCTGTAATGAAGACCGACAGTATTCATCTAACAACTTTAAGTTCAGTAAACGTTGTTCCATCGGAGAAGTGTTGGGTAATAGCTCAATAGCGGTGCGTAATGTGGGGATTTATCATTCGATGGGGAGAGTGGCCTCGACTCCATGGATAAGATGAAATGGTGTGAAACCAGTGGTGGTTTTAACTGTCATACAATAAGCCCACAGTGTGAAAAAAAACATATGGTGCCAATTGGTCTTATGTTTGTTAACCGTGTGCTGCAACATGGTTTTGAGGACCTTGTTGACTGCCTCTACCTGTCTGTTGGACTGAGGGTAGTATGGGGAGGCAAACTTGTGGGAGAAGCCTAACCTAGAGGAGAGTTCGATGAAAATCTCATTCTTGAAGTGTTTCCCATGATTGAAGACTATCTGTAGGGGAACTCCAAAGCGGGACATGACGTGGTTGAAGAAAAAATGTGCGACAGTGTCAGTAGTGTTGTTGAAGGTGGGCATGGCTTCAGCCTACTTGGTGAAATAATAGACTGCCACGACAATGAATTTGTGTACATTACTATATGGAGGGTTGCAAGTCATGAAGTCTATGCCCCTTTTTCAAAAGGGGTTGGCAGTAATGACTAGGTGGAGAAGAGAAGGTGGTTCTCTCGCTTTGTTGACATATAACTGATATTTGTCACATTTCTTCACAGCGTGGATGCAGTCGTGAAATAATGTGGGCCAAAAATAGCCTGCTCGAATGATTTTATGGGCGGTGGACATCCCTGAGAGGTGGCCACAACATGCACTGCTGTGACAGTCATTCAAGACTCTATCGGCTTCATCAATGGTCAAACATGGACGAAGTATGGTGTCGACCCCTCACTGATATAAGATATCACCGGTAAGGAGGTAGCGAGGGGCTTGGTCGTGAATACGTCGACGATCATCCTGTGAGAGGTGGTTGTCGAAATTTTGTGTTCTGAGGTAGACGAGGAGATAATCATACCAAGGATCATCCTAGGGGATATAAAATAGATGTTCATCAGGGAATTCGGTATTGAAGGGAGTACTGGTAGTATCGAAAGGAAATTTTGTAATGCGTTCGACAAGTACGAGGTATTTCTTTCTCTTAGGTGTTGAAAATTTGAGGTCGTACTCCTGAAGGATAAAGACCCATTGGGAAAATTTTCCATTAATTTGTCGGTGACAGAGCAAGTAATCCATTGGGTTGGAATCGGCTACGACCTTGGTAGTTCGAAGCAGGATGTAATGGCACAGTTTCTGGACTACAAGGGCAGGTTTCTCTTCATGATTGTATTTCAAGGGTGGCCCTGAAATGTTTTTACTAACATAATAAATAACATGCTCCCAGTCGTCATCCCCTAATTGGATGAGAACTCTCGCTACGGAGACGGTTGAGGCCGATAAGTAGAGGATATAGTCACAGTCATAGTTGGGTGGACTAATCAATGGGGCATTGGAGAGGGCCGCTTTGAGATCATAAAAAGTGTTTTGGGCATGTTCATCCCATTGGAATGGGATATCATGACGTAAGAGGCGAAGGAAACCATGTGCCCGAGTGGCATAATCAGGAAAAAAGCGGTGTAAAAGGTTAGGTTTTACTTGTAAACTTTGCAGTTGGCATAAATTACCGGGGGGGGGATTCCTGTGATGGCTTGGACCTTGAGGGGGTCTAATGTGATGTCGTGTTGGGACATGATGAACCTAAGTAGGCATCCAACAGTGATGCAAAATACACACTTGAGGGGATTCAAGTGGATATTGTACTGATGACACCTGTGAAATACAATGCGTAAGTCATCGAGGTGTTGAGTGCGTTTCTTAGATCGAGTGGTGAGATCATCCAAGTAGGCGAGAATGATTTGAGCCATATCATGAAAAATGTATGTCATGGTGCGTTGAAAAGTGGCTCTAGCATTCTTGAGGCCAAAAGGCATGACACGATATGCGAAAGTACCCCAAGGGGTAGTGAATGTGGTTTTTTATTGATCGGTTGGGTGGATATTTATTTGGTTGTAGCCAGAGAAACTATCCATGAAGGAAAAATCTTTGTGGCCAACACAATCATCGATAATTTGGTTGATAAAGGGTGTTGGAAAATTGTCTTTGGGACAAGCGTGATTGAGATCGCGAAAGTCTATACAGATGCAGATAAAGCCCTGTTTTTTGTTAACGTGGATGGGGTTGGAAACCCATGACATATATGTGATGGGGTATATGAACCCTGCAGCGCATAATTTGTCAATATAACTTTGATGGCTTCTACTCTGGATGGGTGTAATGGACGTTTCTTTTTTCGTACATGTGTGATATCAGGCCATGTGTCTATACAATGTTCGAAAATAGAGGAATCAAGGTCGGGAATCTCTGTGTATGACCAGGAAAAAATGTCCCAGTATTCCTGGAAGAGAGCTTTGCAAGCGATGAGTTCTTCAGGAGAGCATGCAGTGTCAATGGTGATTTCTTCTATGATGCCATGTTTTATGGAAATATCAATTTTGATGGTGGGGGAAATGTTGGCCATATTTCCTTCTTCAAAAGCGTCGGGGGTAGGGATAGGGTTATTGAACCAATATATATGCCTTGAGGGGAGAAAATATTTGGTTTTGATTGCATATATGGGGCCTTGTTTTGGAGGTGCAAAGGCTTCTTGTGAAAGAAAGAGTGCTTTGTGATGGAGCAGATCCCATGGGCAATCGGGGGAAGTTAATTCCTTGAGGATGTCTTCGTCGCAGTGGAACTAGCGAGAATATAGTGGATCTAGGGGAATAACTTTGGTGACTACCATCGTGTGGTTATCTTCTGGTGAAGAGGTAGGGGGAATGATGCAAGGGGGTTGTGCGGGTTCACTTGACATAAACCAAATATCAAGATACTGTTGGTTGAAAATGGTAATCAGGCGTAAACTTTTCGTGGGGAAATGAATTGGAGAATTAGGGGGATTTGGGGGAAAATCCTCATATAAACTATCTAGGAACCATGGGTGAGTTTGGAGTGCCTCAATTTTAGGGGAGAAGATATGAACAACATTAGGTGATGGATTCGGGGTAATGATTGGTTCTAATGGCAGTGGGGGGGGAGTAGGATTTTGAATAAGGGCCATTTGGCGACGCTTGTATTCAATAATCGTGGGACAATGGTAGGTGAAATGGTCTAGTGATTCACAGAGAGAGAAAGGGGATCTCATCCGTTCATTGATGGAGGTCATGGCATAGTGGATGTCAATGACATGTGTGTGAGATGATTTAGATGGGAAGGGTTCTTTTTGAAAATTTTGGTGTACGACTGGTAGAGTCTGTCAGAAGTGAGGTAGCACGAGGAAATGGTGGGTGTAATGGTCGTATTCTGAACAAATGACACATGAAAATTTGTTTCGCAGTCCTTTGCCTCCTATAGAGGGTCTAATGGTAGCATTAGGTGAACTAGATGAAGTGACGGGTGGTGTCGTTGCATGAGGGGGTTGGATTAAATTGCGTAGATCAGGGAGAGATGGGCACTTATTGGTGGGGTGCCCATCTTTGTCGCATATTGCACAAGGAGGTTGAACTTGTGGTGGAAGTGGAGTCGCGGGATCTTTCTTCTTCTGTCTACCCCCAACTATAGCAGTGGTGCTAGTGAGTGGGGTTTTGGGTGGTGTGGTGGGAGTAAGTATGGGAATATGCATTGGGATTCCTTTTGTTTGGGGAGGAAGGGATCGTTGAGGGACCATCTTAGGTGGATGTAGATACCATACTAGAATTTCTAGTACCATATTGGGAAGGGTAAACATTGCGGCTACCTGGAAATATTCTACGCCTGGTGGGGGGTAAAAGAAGGGGATTTTAGTGATGGCCTGGGGGAGTGTCTCAAAAACCGGAATGTGGCCCTGGGGGAGGGTGTAATCAGTAACAAGGGTATCTAGAGGGTTCTCAAGGGATGCCTAAGGAAGGAGCTCTATGACTAGTGGGAGGTCAGATAGTAATGAAACCTCTATGGGAGGAAGGGTATCTCCAATTCTTGTTCCATTGGATGAGATGACACATACTTGTGTTGAGGGATGTATGAGTGGAGGTGCTCCATGGTATGTCCCCAGCAAGGATGGATCTTTGAAAATTTTGGGGCCCATATCGATGAGTGGGTAGGTATTAGGATTATTATGGAAAAAATGTAGGATATTATCGATGTTGGAGGAAGGGTTGGGCTCGTAATGTGACACTTGGTCAATAGTGATGATCTTCTCGTTGTGGGGGAACATCAATGTACGAAAAACAGAAGAGGCCACAACCTTCATTGCATACATGTAGCTATGCCCAAACAAGATGTTGTAATCGAGCAGAGCATTGATAACTTCAAGAGAGGATGGTCATCCATCATAAGCTCTCAGAGTGATGGTTGATGGGATGAGCTCAGGGGAACCCAATTTTTTCCATACCATTTTGGACATGATGCATGTGGATGCACCTTCATCAATGATACAACGGTGAACTGTGATGTTCCAGATTTTAATCGGTATTTGGAAAGTGACCAGAGTGGGGAGACGGGGTTCCCCACTATCAATATCATGAGGCGAGTATCAGTAGGGTCAACCGCCCCCAGGGTGGAAATTAACGAATTCTGTTGGGTAGGACAGGTTTGAAGGAATTCTGAAACTCACATGGTAGTAGGAGATTGTGCCAAGTCATCGACCAAACTATAATTGTGTGTCGCCCTAGCCTGAGGGTTGTTGACATTTTGTCATAGTGGGATGCGAGGAAGACAAAGGGGTGGTTTAGTATTAGGGAGAGGAATCATCAAAGGTGGACCAATTGTGACTGGTGATTCTTTCAAGGTAGTGGGAGTGGAGTCAGGGGGTGCATTGTATTGACGACTGTGTGTTTGTAGAAGGACTTCTTCCTCACTAGTGAGGAGGATAGTGTGATCTGTAGGAGTGCCTAGGTTTGCATACTGTCCCATTTGTGGTGGGGATGGATTTATCTCATGTTGGGTGTTCATTACCCCTTGGTGGGGGATGGGGTTTTGTAACACAGCTGGGGGGGTTTGCTGCACATATTGTTGTGGGGTCTATTGGGGAGAAGGTGGTGTTGGGGGACGTGGCCCATTTCCAAATTATTTCATCCATTTAAAGTCAACAATTTGAGGGCAATGGTGAGTATAATGGCCATACTCACCGAAAAGGGCACAAGGGAAGTTTGTCTAAAGATTGTTCTTGTTCTTCCCTTGGAGTTTATTTTTATTTCCCCCTTGGGGGTTTTGGTTTCCCTGATTCTAGTTGCCCCCGACAGGTTGGTTCTATTGGGGGTGGTTTTGGTTCCCAACTGGTCCTAGGTTATTACTGTTTCAATTTTTTCCTTTATTTTTGGAATTATTCGACTGATGGGTTGGATTTGTTGTATTCAACTATTCAAAATTTTGATATTGCTGAACGGGAGAGGGCTGAACAAAATTAAACCCAACGTGTGGGTATCCTGGTGGTGGAGCCATGGGTTATGGAGGGCCAGGAAATGGAAAGTACGGATTTGTTGGCAGCCAACCCAAATTTTTTTGATTGCTCTCAAAAAGATGCCTACACCCCTTGTCGTATTACGACAAATCATTGTCGCATTGTGCTTTTAGACATTCGTCTCATTTTTGCGACAATTACAATTCAATTTCGTTTCAGTTTTCACAACTGCAAGTGTGAAAACACCTCTTTTGTTGCTTAGATTGTCATCGTTTTTGGTTGATTTGCTGAAAGACGCTT